>JASGAT010387043.1:0-20684 GCA_030220025.1 Chelon auratus
AAAAAAAAAACAACATCACAGACGATTCTCTCGTCACCTCTTTGTTTCAATAGCGGCGGCGGCATAATTTGCCATTCCCGGCACGAGGCTTTCGTGATAAAGAAGAGTGGTTTGAGATGAGGTGGTGGAAGACAAGGCCCATCATGTTCAGCCTGTAACAATGACACATCAAAGAAGAGGCGCCGGGCCCAAAAAAAACAAAACAAAACAAAACAAAAAACTCGGCGGCTGTCAGAGCGGATCCGCGCTGATCTGCGACCGGAGCCAGGCAGCGGCACGTTCAGCCGCAGACACACCGGCTTTCCGCGCGGAGATGAGAGCTCATTTCGACGTGTACGCACACATACACATATTTTAATGGCAGCGTGTCCATTAAACAGCGGGCCCGACGACTGTCAACACATCTTAGGCTGAGTAGGTTTTTCATCTGAGTGTGGAAAAGTCTTCAGCGAGGCTCTGTGTTTGTTCACGGCTAAAGAAGAGGGCATTATTAAAAGCTGAAAAGACTGCAGGGGATTGAAAATAAACTAAAAATAACAGAATCACAGCAGACAAAAAAGAAAAAACCTTTTCACACATCTATTTAAAGGAGACAGATGATTTAAAGTTTGAGCTAGCTTGCGTGATGAAGGTTGAGCACTAAAACATCAGTTTATTTTAAGCACTAGACTCTATTTTTTTTACAAAGAACGGCAACACAAGCTGTCATTTTCGTCGCTTATCTTATTTTTTCAACAACAACTTTGTCAACACGCTCTTTTATTTCCCCCCGGTACCACACACTGGAAAGATAGAGGCAAAGACGCTAATGATAACATGTTTGACAAGCCAGGGACCAGCTGCCTGTCTATCACTTTTCTCCCGGCCAAGAACGCTGGACAAGTGACAGATAGGCTGGCGGCTAAAAGCGCCCGTAGCCCTTTCTGAATCGCAACCAACTGGACTCAGATTAGTCACAAAGTTATCACCGAGATCACAAATCTGTCTTGTGGGAATGCTTGTTACCTGTCTCACTCGTGCGAGAAATAACATTTCATCACATCGCTTATCAAAGCGGTGAATAATCACACGGCATCAGGCCCCCCCCCGAGGGAATAACACCGTCAAACACCGAGGCCATGTTGAGAATACAAACTCTAATTAAACTTCGTGACACATTCATCAAGCTGTCACGGCGTAATGGATGAACTCGGTGGTCAGAGGCGTCAGCCGCCCCGAAGCGCCTGCTGGAGCAAGCTTGGAGGTCTGTCGTCTGCTCCGAGAGACTCTGAGCGCGAGACGCGGTCTACGTTCAAGACAACAGAGGTGCGCAGTGTCGTTCGTGCATGTCGGAGGATCTTGAGGTGTGTTGACTGATTTACAACGGAGTAACATGCAAGGTTACATGTGACCTCAGACTCTGTCGGTAGCTGCCGGTTCCCTTTCAGCGAAACAGTGAGCTGGATGAAAGAGCCAACGTGTACCAAGTGAAATATGGAATAACCTGCAGCTAAATTTGTTGCCCTCTACAGCAAAGCACAGCGAGCAGACATCATTTCTGGAGGATCTGGAACAGTTTATTGTCTTTTGCTTAACATGATCTGTGACTTTATGGGATCTGAGGTTGTACTCTTTTAAGGATTAATTAGAAAGGTTGAATCTCCACACATAGCTTCTCAGTGTGCGTACCGTGCACTGCAACATTTGGGTTTTGAGTTATCCAAACTCTGAACATGCCTAAACTTCTGCAAATGACAAAAAATGATGTAATTTGAACCCTTGCAGAAGCATGGATTGGTGCCCTGAGCCAAAAAGAATGTTTTCTTTTTTAGGGATGCGCCAAAATGAAAATTCTTGGCCGAAAACCGAAAAATGAAGACCCTATGGCCGAAAACCGAAAGACCAAAAGAAACACGTGACCTACCCGCACTGCCTTCGCGATCTACCGGTCAGCACGATCGACACATTGGGCACTCCGTTCGCCTTGGCGCCATCACTGGGAAACTTGCTCCATCCTTGCTGGATGTTTGGAGTTCAGGTGATATATTAAATGCAAATCGCTATCAAATTATTTAATATTTATATAATACTTTATATATTGAAATACGTCCACACGGCAGACATGCTCATGCTGGCTGCGGTTTTTGCTTGCGTCATCACAACATCCTGTTTCGGCCGTGTTGTTTCGGTGATAAAGGTCTTTTGGCCGAAAACCGAATATTCGGTGCATCCCCAGTTTTTTTTAGATATCATTCCGAATCTCCAAAAACTGGCTGCAGCACAAACAAACAAGTATTTGCTCTACTTATCTTCCCTGTGAAGCTGAAGGAGGTCAAGAGAAAAAAGTGCATAAAAGATTGCAAATCAGCGGGCCCGACTAGAATGACACAGAACCCTCTGATTGAGTAAGAGAAACTTTTTGCAGCCAAGCTATCTTTGTTATTGTATGCTCTCTCATCTATAGTATCAGGATGTGAGGTTTGTATTCACAATTTGCACATTTTCTTTTCTTCTGACCAACTTCTCCAGACTTCTGCAAGCTTGAGAGCCTTGAATTTAGCTACGGAGCAGGAAATGTTGACAGCCATCTGACAGCCACCTCTCTGACCACGACACGTGCGCGCGCGCCCCAGAAGGCTCCGTACTCTTTTGTCGTAGCCTTGCGTGGTTCTGAAGATTGCAAGCCAGCGGCACACAACAGGGCCACAGATGAAAGGAGTCGTTAAAACCCCGTTATACCCGAGCCTGGCACCAAAACGTCCGCTTAGTTTCACAAATCGATACGATCCAATTCCATTAGGAGGCCAATTACACACAGATGTTTGATTTATGTGACGCGGCTGATGTTTATGTGCGACCGCGCAAACGGCATGCGAATGAACACACTGTAAAAAAAAAAAGAATCAATATTTGGTAGCCGTTTAGACAGACTCAGCTGACGACTTGGCATGCGCTTCGACTGTACGGGGCGTGCATGCGCAACTGAGCACAGCAATGCCTGTGGTTTGTGAATCACCCTACCGCTGGAGGTCTACATGCTTATGTGTGCATGTGTACATCTGATTTTTAAAAACCACAGAAGGAACACCCCGAGACAAAATGAGTCATTTCAAGGCAGATAACAGGAAATTAACAGACTTTCTCACTTTATGTTCATATCATGACCAGTGTCAGGATTAAGAGGCTAAAACGTCTAAATCTAACAAGTTAAATGGTGGTGCACCTGCAGAATCCAGTAGAAATTCTAAGCAAGCCAATCTTTTACGTCAATAATGAAACAGCATCCCCTGTAACCCTTCTCGTGACCCTGCAGATGTGACTCCACGAACAATAGCTCTGCTTCACAAGTGAGTGTCAACTACATCACAGTTGCAGCCATTGAAACTTTCCCAGGTTTCCACACAATTTATGTGGGAGACTTGCAGCAGCTGCACCCATTGTTATGGTCTACGGTAAACTTTGAAGTCACTGGAGTTTTCATAGCAAGACAAAAATTATAATTACAATCACAATTGGTCAAAAAATAGAAAACCATTAACCAGACGGGTCATGGTGTGAACATTATTTTTAAAGTAGGACAACTCGGTTTAGAATTTGTGCGTAGGAGTCAGGCCAAACAAACATACCAATAAATCTTGGATAACATTATTATAGAGGGCAACAAATCCCTCAATCCAGAAGAACTCGGCCTTTTTGCAAAAAAAAGGCTGCTGTTTGTTGACAGACAGCGCTCCGGTTATTAGATTGGACTGCCCTAAAAACTCTGCATAGCAGTAGGAGGAGGAGAAGGAGTGGATTCTGGGAGCGAGCTGAGCAGAAACAAACGAGACCGTACAGAACTACCGGAAAGGTTATTCATATATTCTCTGTCTTGGCATTTTCTCTGCGGTATAAAATGTTTATTGGTGACTAAGTTATAATTTAAATATAGATTAATAAAGTGGTGCACTAAGCATTTTCTGCCTGACCGACTTCAAAAGTCAAGTGGAGCAGATCTTGTGAGATAGCAAAACTCGCTAAGATTAATTTAGACTGCAAACTTTTGGATGCAATTCCCAAACTTCCCGTCTCAAGTCATGGCTCTCCTGATGAATATTTAATTCCTCTTCCTTTTACACAACATTTTTTTTTTCTCTACAGTTCAAAGCTCTGATCTTTGAGGCTGATGACTAAAGAGTTCCTCTTAAGAGAGGAAAGGCTACACGTAAAATCTACCAAAGCACTCAACAAACAGAATGTCTGATTAGAAAGAATGACAAATTACAGTGTTTAAATCCGAGATGCATTTTTCAGAAATCTGCCTTATACAAATTAGATTATCATATTGTCATGATTGTACAAAATCATGTGCATAAAACCCAATTGGATCCGCCCATCGGTTAGCAATGCGCCAATATTAAGCAAGGTTTCTTTCAGCCTTTAAGGGCTTGCCTGCCTATTATATGCACAATTAGAAAATTCCACCAAAACATAATTATTACCAATGTGAGAACATAACAATTGCCGCATGATTCATGAGCAACAGCAAAGACATGTAGAATCACATTCATTAAATGATTAATAATATCAAGGGGCAGTAACACTGCTGGGACAAGCACGCAGTTTTTCTGGAGTTCTTTGATCCGAAACTGGATCGAGACCAAGGAGATGCATTCCACAGGCACTTTAAGGATTAATCATGCATTCCTTGCCGCATCCAGTCTTCCACTCCCAGGAGTGCCGCTCGCTTCATTAAAAACCTGAAGGGGTTTTCCACCGAAAATTATTTTGGCTGTGCAGTCATTTTCAATGGCGCATAATAACCAGAGATATATAAGCAGTTTATTTAATAGTGGAATGATGGGTGTCTGTAGAAATGGATTGCTTTGCAGAAGTGTTATTTTAACATCGCCTCAGGAGTAAAACCCCAGTTGAGTTAAGTAGGCAAACAAGCCTGAATGTTTCTTGCTCTACACCTTGTACGGTCGTCAGATCTATTTAAGCACAGGTAACATTTAATGTGATGCAACAGCTTCTTTAACCACAGGCTACAGGAGATCTTAAAATCAGGTTGCACCGCATGCTTGAAAAACAGATCTTCTTCGCTCAACTCAAACTTGCTACAAGATATAGATCATTGTGCAAGATCAGGGAGCACTGAATGCACCACTCCATGTGACAGGGATGTAGGCAAAATGGAGACTGTGGTGCAACAACTTCTGCTGATCCACCCTGTAGTCTGGTAGATGGTTTAACGCACCTGCAAGCTGGTTTGGCAACCGCCGATTGAAGCAAAAGAACATGAAGATGCAGCAGAAGGAGGACTTGTTGTAGTTTTATAATACTTTGTAGTGAGAAAAAAATGCAGAATGCTAAAGGAGTGAGGGTGAGAAATTGATTGGGGCTAGCTAACGTTAGCACAAAGGGCTAGAACGTTTAAAACACTGTCCTTATAGACTCAGCTCTCTCATTGTTAAAGTGAAACTACTGTTTTTTACAACCTGAACCTTATTTCTAGCATAAAATACGATCCCTTACTCACCCGTATAATTTTTGTGTAATTTGTTGTCATTCAAAAGATAATTAGATCAGCGTATATCCATATAGTGGAAGTGACTGGGGCACCGAAACGCAGTCTCTAAATAACGCATTATCTGCTGCGAAACTCGTTCATTTCACTAATATTTTGTTATCGTACGCTAGTACTATTCCCCGTTGAGTCTGGAGCTAGCTGTTATCATCACCCGGGCTTTGTAGATTGACCTGAGCATTATGGTGGCTTGTTTACCTGTAATTTGCTACTGCTAGTTTCTTACAACACGGCTGAATATTTTTCCGATTCTGAGGTTGTGGACGATGTTATATTTAGAGACTACGTTTTGGTGCCCCAGTCACTCCCACTATATGGATATACACCGATCTAATTATCTCCCGAAGGAATACAAATTATAAAAGTTATATGGGTGAGTAAACGACTGTATTTTATGCTAGAAATAAGGTCCAGGTTGTAAAAAACAGCAGTTCCCCTTTAATATGAAAATAATCATCCATATTTTTAATCCTAAATATCAAACATGTTAGATATTAACACCCAATGACTCTGCGAGCAGCTCTGGTGGTCTAATGGCAGATCTGAATACGCCTCCCAGTGCTAATAATCTAGGCAGAACATTGGGGCTAAATTGTTCCAGCATTAGTAGTGATGTCTGGGAAACATATCTCAAAACCAATCAGCTAATGTGATATTCGAGCATCTAATGATGAATGGCGGATAAAACAGCCAGATACGCAATCTGTCTTTAGGCAAGGTGAACTGAAATGAACTCTGAACAGGATTGTAATGAACAGAGGCGACGGACAGACTCCACAGAGTGTTAACCTCTCTTTGTGGGGTAGTCGGGGTGGAGGGGGCACAGGAGGAGGAGGAGGAGGAGGAGGAGGAGGCGGGCTAGATGTCATCTTTTCTTCACCAGCGCGGTGCCGTCCTCTGGGAGGCCCGGGAGGCTTACGGTGGTGCAAGAGGAACGCCTCGACTGGGAGACCTGCTAACCCCCCCGCGAGTCTCGCTGTGCCCCGCGAGCTGACGGTGCTCAGCCATCCACAGCCAGCCAGAGAGATAATGGATGGCAATAGATGACAGCTCTCGCAGGAGCTCCTTCTCTTACTTAAGAAAATTATGGGCATGTGGAAGGAGAGCAGAATACATGAGATGAAGTTTCTTTTGTTGGGGGTGCTGAGCTTAGAGGAGATTCTATGGTTCAATCAACACCGAGCATTGGTTTGAGTTGTCAGAGAAGAGAACAGTGTACTTTATGTTCCAAGTAACTTTCAGTTACGATGCCCTTATTGTGCTGCAGAATGGGGAGTGTTTTAACAAAGCGCTAACGAGCATAATCCAAGAGGAGGCCTCACGTATTAAATTATTTAGCGAGGCAATTACCTTATAATTTGTCAAGTCTTTTCACTGTTCCACTCTGCTGCAACCCTTTTTAAAAAAAACAAAAACAAATCCCAAATCAAGCTCAGACAAGTGTGTGTAATAAGATGTTAAAGTTTATCTGCCTCTTCTGGTTATGTCTGGGCAAGTTTTTCAAAGTGAGGGAGAAGATGTTTCCCAGGACTGGAGTATCTGGAGACTGCTTTGTGTTTTTTTGCACAATTACAGCACAGTCTAGCTGTCTTATTTGTGTCCCAGGGATTTTATACATATATAATATTAATAAAACAAAATCCTTGGGTTTAATGGCAACGCTCCCACAGGCACTGAAAAAATACAAACAGTAACTGGTATGCTGTCCTTAAACGACTCTGGAAATAATGACATTGCCACACTGTAGACGAAGTTTGTAAACTTCTGTGTGTGGAGCATGCCCTTACTAGGATAATCCCTCAGCACTCTGATTAAAAGGATTTTCAAGTATCTGTATTTCTACACAAACAGGCGCGTTTGAGCGGCGGCTCTACTAGATTTGGCTCCGTTAATCTCCTTAACAACTAGAAAGAGCACACTGGAGCAGCTTTAGCCTTTTCCACTCACAGTTCCGACATGTGAAACGTAATGAAAAGCCAAAAGTAGTTTTGTGAGACGAACCCAGTGCAGGTGGCACTCTGTCATTACGCACACACGCCAGGTGACAGTACCATCTGCCGCTCCTTCCTCCTTGCCAGAACCTTCCTTGCATATGTAGATGAAGTGGACTGGACAGATGACAAGAGACAAAATTGAGAAGTCTTACTTACAGATACTATGCTTCTTGTTCTTCAGTCGTCACATCATTCTCTTCACATGGCTTGGACTTCATAAAAATGCATCATGAAAATGTATTTTCTCAGTGCTTTGCATCTTTTGAACATACAGTATGTGTCAAAGAGGTCAGAAACAAAGCAGCCTCCAGTCTGCAGGATTCATTCAAGCATCCTCGCCCGCAAATCTTCGCGCCCTCCCTAGGGCCGCTGCCGCCGTGTCCAACTCTCAGACGACACGACAGCAGTGACAGAGCAAATAAATAAATAACCCCTTTCTGTTTTATGATGCTCTCTCTCTCTCTCCCTCTGCCCTCCAGCCGTTCAGACGAACACATGTGCCCCGGTAACAATGCGCTGGTGTCGGTTAAACAGCCGAGATACAAGGACAAGGTCAGTCTGGGTGAAAAGGAGAACTGTCCGGGGGAAAGTGACATTTGAAACGTTGGCTTTTTTTGAGTTTTACACACCTGTGTCATAAAAGCTTCATTGTTGGAAATCAAATTTGCCCGGAAACAAAGCGTAATCACAATTACCAAGAACTCATGAATAATAAGCAGGTTAAAACCGTAGAGACTATGTATATGCCACGGGTGACTGCTAAACCCATTAAAATCATAATGCACGTATTCATATTCTCAAGAGATTTACTGTACAATACTGAAAAATGAAGTCTGGGTTTGAAGTATAGAGGGAACTCTGGAGAAATATATAATCGCGTGTGCTCTAATAAGTAAAACAATGGACAATATTAATATATATATATATATATTTGCATTGTTGAGTTGTGTGATAAAATGGCATTTAAAACCCTTGAGATGTTTTTTTAGGCTTAAATTCTGTCCAAGCAGACCCTTTAGCATTACAGCTTCTGCTCCAGCTATGATTTCCAAGATTTCATCTTTAATTCAAATGAAGTATGGTTGAGAATACAGAGCAGACCGAAGAAAAAAGCACCAGACTCAAAGCCACCCATAGAGACAGAGACCAAAGAGCAGAGCAAAAGAAAGGTCCATCTTTGCAGACAACTTTTGTATCTGGGAGGCAGATTTTGTCCCAGTTGTCTTCAGTGGTGAAGAAGAGGGGAGGAGGGGGGTTGGGAGTGGGGGGCGGCGGGAAGGAGAATGGGAGGCCAGCGCTGGGTGGTGATGTCAGTGCCCTGGTTTTCTCGGCCTCCACGGTTCAACACAGAGACGCACAGTCATGCAGAGTGGCAGTAATTGGCGCCGGGAGAAGCCATGTGAGGCCAATAAAGGAGCCGTTCAAGTACATGTTTGTTGACTTGGGAGTCTGTGCATCTGCCTCCTTCTGAGGAATTACACTTGCAGGGGATATTGTGATCATTTAAATGAAGAAATTGGTATTAGGTAAGGTTAACCACTAAAAACGCTGCATTTGCTGTACCTGTAATAAAACTTTGCAAACCATTGGCTTCTAACAAACATATTGAACTGGTGCTTGAAAAATTTAAGCCAAGACAGCAGTTCCAAAAGACTGCAGTTCCTCCAGTGGCTGGCTGGCTGGCTCCAAAAGTGAGTCAATCGCTATCGACCTCCAAGTTAAAATGGCCAACTTCACAGCATAAACAAACATATCTATCGCCTGGCAATCTCACGGGGGGAGAATTTTTACACAGCTCACCCATTTAAGGTTTTAAAGTTTAAATGCATAAATGACGGTGCTGTTGCTTTGAGTGACAGGTGGGTGCTGTCATTGGTCTGTCTAGGCATCACTGATCTGCTTCAGCTACACTATTGCTTCACCTTTTTTGCCCTCTTAGATACAAGTTAGCTAGAGTAAGGCCAAGATGGCGAAGGCCAAGATGGCGAAGGCCGGCGCTACCCACATTGATCTTCAAAACCACTTCACGGGAATCACATATGGTGACTTAAAGGGGAATTACCGTTTTTTTACAACTTGGACCTGTCATTTGGAGTCGTTCAGATGATATTTAGATCTGCGTATATCCATATAGTGGGAGTGACTGGGGCACCCAAACGCAGCCTCTAAATAACGCATTATCTGGAAAATATTTTACCAATATTTTGTTATGATACACTAGTGCTATTCCCCGTTGAGTCTGGAGTTACCTGAATGAGTTTCACGGTAGATAATGTGTTATTTAGAGCCTGTGTTTCGGTGCCCCAGTCAATCCCACTATATGGATATACACGGATCTAAATGTCATCCGAACAACTCCAAATGACACCTAAGTTATATGGGTAAGTAAACGGTCGTATTTTATGCCAGAAATAAGGTCCAGGTTGTAAAAAACGCTGTAAATACTACAGCTGATAAAGGAGTAGTGTGCATATCTCCTTGTACCAATTAAGCACTGGAGCATGACGATGTTGAACTAAACTCATTTGGCTGCCCTCTCTCAACCCACACTCACTACACACTACTCACAGATGACAAAACTACACATCCTCAATCCCCAATTAAGTCCGTCCTCAAGTAAACAGCCGGAGAATCGCAGTGACACAGACAAAGCTTCACATTGATTTCCAACATGTCTTCATATTTCAGTTAACACTAAGACAATCAATCGCCGCTGTCCGATCTCTGCAAGCATTAATAGTGCCAAGGGGTAAAAAAAATCGCCAGATGTGTGAACACCGGGCTCACGCTGGAAGGCTGCAGGGTGACTTATTGACCAGTTCATCCATTTCCAAGTGCTGCCATTTTAGATTTCACTGTAATTACAGCCTCGCTGGGCAATCTGTGCCATCGACCGCCTCCTTCAAACAAACAACTCCCTCCAGACAGGGATTGCTGGCGTTGGCTGCCGCGAGCAGAAAGGCAGGGGCGTGAAACAGGCTCTGACTGAAAGGTTGTGGACAAAGATGCCTGTATCTGCACAAACAAACAATATGAATGTGCGTACCTACGTTCCAAGCAATGGGGGAAATAAATTTGAGCTAACTCTAGGTGTATACACACCTGTGTGGAGGGGAGGCATGCTTAGTCAGTAGGCATTTTTCCCACCAAATGTAGCCCTTCTTTGTCGTACAGTTATGACTAAGACCTTGATATGCAGATATTAGTCCGGTTTTAGGGATTTTCTTTGGACATGTATACAGCATATTTGATACATGTGTCTCACTTGTGTTTTTTGTGGTAGTTTCAACATGCAACCTCTTGCCTATTTACAGTCAGGTCTGAGAGTTGTATACAACTAGCTAGCAGGTGGCATGGCTGGGGTATAGATGTCCAAAAGGAAAGGTCACATTTCTAAACCTAAGGAGAAACACACCTACATCTAATCATTGGGAGAGAGTTGACCATTGACAGGTTTTGGGTATGTGTCAATCTCCCAGCCACGACTTTTTTCTAGAAAGTTATTGATGGAATGAAAGATGGAGGCTCTGTTTACAAGGCAGAGCAAATCTGTCCCCAGAGACATGTCAAGATCCAAGTAATAATATGGTTTCTTTTTTGGCAAAGTAAGAGCAAAAACTACAACATCGTCTGCATATAAACACATCACAGGCAAACATGGCAATTCCCACAACTAAGAACATGATTTTGGTACATGAGTTCAACAGAAAATGCTTTTCAGTGCTCCATATTTGTCACACAGGATATCCTTTAAAACCCAACATCTAAATGCATGAATGAGGATTTTGTTAAAATAACTTTTACAGCTTTAATGCCTTTTTTTTAATAAGATTTTTTTCATTGCACATGATAGGATAGCTTATATTTATGAAGACACAAGCACATATACTGCATAATAGATCAGGTTATTTCCACGCACACCATCAAATACGGTGCATCCGATGTAGTTCTGGCATCGATAATTCATTTGGTTGAAAACATGCTTCCATATGTCGGCTATAACATGAATTTAATGTACAGCTTTAATGAGGAGCAGATAACGTCTGAAATGAGACTTAATACACAGGAGGAACTCTGTGTCACTGAAATATGATGGCAGAAAATATACACAACACACCCAATATACTTTCACTTCAGTGATGACACAGCAGTGAGAGTGGACCCCCCTTTGTCACACAGATAACACCTTTCCCCATTTCAGGATATTCTCATTAAGAGTCAGCTGGTGGGAGGATGACCACAGTTCAGCTAAGTGTTCAGTGTGGGGGTAGTAATGGGATCAACTAAGCAGGGACACAGTTGTTTTTCTTGTTTCTCAATACACATTTTGCACAAATGCACAAGAAAATGGTTTCCAAAAAGAAAAAAAAAAATCAGATACACAGAAAATCCTTCTCAGGGACTGTAACTTACAATGACCTGCATTGATCCTCGGTTCAATCAATACATGAGCAGGATATACATCTACATATATAATGTCAGCGAGGTCAGCTTACAGCTATGTGCTTTCAATAGGTACAAAGAGATTTTTGCGATGGATAATGCTCCTTCTGGCTGTCATCCATCCACTATTGAACAGACATGAACACAAAGTTGCACACTAATACCTCCATGTTAATTTGACGCTGTAGCTACGACGTCAGCCCAGACTGCAAAAGCTGTGATTGGTCCGCTTGGTAGTAGCGTATTTCCGCTTTATTATTTCCGGCTGCTTCTCCATCTTGCCAATTTTCAAATTTATTGTTTTGGATCAATAAAGATGGAACACATCAAGGAGGTTCATAGATACAAACATTTGTATGACTTGTCTTCAAGCATTATTTTTAATTATTACGTTTAGGATTTGGCACTCAAGTATGACGTGGGTGAATATGTGTATTACAGGACACCATGGGCTGAATTCAAATGAGATTCCAACTGTCTTTTAAACAAAACGATCAACATTCACGCCTAAAAGAGCAATTCTCTTTAGCAGCACCTACTCTAGTCAGATCTATTGTTCCGTTCCCTTCCCTATTTTCGAAAATCCGCACCCTCCAACTTCCATGCTGTCTCTTCCTTTCTCGGAGGAAGTGAACATCTTACCTTGGCAGAGTGAACCTGACAGGGCACGGCACAGAGCTAGCCTAATGAGCTGAGCTCAGGGCTGTTTGGGCTTCTCTCTTCTGTCAGCGTGTACAGTGTGAGAGAGAGAATACACATGACGGCACAAAGATGCACTCCAAATGTTTGATTTAGCCATGACGTTCAGCATACGGCATATGGCTTTGAATCTTTAGCAAAATATTCAGCAGAAGAGTATGATCCCAACATCTTATGGCTCTGGTATAAGCCCAGCATGAAACTCTTGTGTTTGTATGGCACAGACACTTAAAGCTATATCAGTGTTTTGGTTTGTGGAATATGAATATAAATATGAATTTAACAAAATAAAGAATGAATAAATTAAACTCGTCATTTTGCTTGATGCTGACTTTGTCAGTGCACAACATCCAAATGTTGTAAATCCCGGCCCCACAACAGACAGGAAGTCTTCCAACAGACAAACACACATTCTGAAAATAGATTTCGCCATCTTACCAAATCAAATAGAAAGCCTCAACAAAAAGTAACCCCAGTCAATGAATTCAAATGTTTGAGAATGCACTAAATTCTCAAATAAAGGTAATATGACAAGGGAACGTAACCTTGACGGTAATTACTATTTTTTATTTTATTTAAAAAAAAAAAAAAAAAAGGAAATTCTGCTATTGAACAAGGGAATGAAAACCCCAAGAGTGCCCTCTCCATTATAACCTATTGTTGTAAAATAAATGGATTTGACAAGTCTTCCCACAATCTTTCATTGTGCTCACCAGTGGAAAACGCTCACATTATTGGGAGCTGTTATAACTGCTTCTGTCAGCACACTGTAGAAGAGGGAGGAATAGGGTTTTCTGGGAAAAAAGAGAAAGAAAAACGTGTTTCTGAGAAAACAGAGGGCAGAGGTTTAAGTGACACAAATAAAAAAAAAAAGAAAAAGGAAACGGTCTTGGTCTGGTTTGTTGCATTTCTCTAAGACAAATGATGGCTATCTGTATTTCTAGGTTGGGAAACTTGGATTTCCACACCTCGAGTAAATTGATTCTCTCTCCTGCTACAAATGGTTTTAAAGGAGACAGCAAAGTCCTGCAGAGAACCACATAATGGTACGGTTGGCTGTTCGTCGCAGGGATGCCTATGTCTGTCTGGACCGCTGTGGTGATGTCACTGCTGAAAACTTCCTAAGATCGCTGTGCACACATCTGGGACGTATTAATGCAGTTACAACGCAGGATATTAAGACTTCATCGCCGGGCTTTATTTTGTACTCAAACCCCGTTAAGTCATCACGTACACAATGCTGGACATCTACTCAGTAAACGTCGCTGTGGTATCAATTATCCTTTTAGACAAAACTATTTAAAGGACCTATAAATGCGCAATAAATCCGCACTGATACGAGCATAAAGTGGAATATAAAATGGATTACACAGCCCGAGATATTGGCCGCTGTCGCCACATATCCCGCAAACAGGCTTGCTGTTTTATGATAACCATTAACCAGACGAGGCAGCACGGGACAGTGGGGATCTGAGAGATGGAGATCTCTAGCTGGGAGAGACATGACTTCAAAGCAGTCAGGATCAATGATGCCGTTTGCCTATTGATCCCCTCTACCTCTCTCGAGAGAGGACGATCCATCAATAGGGCTCAGCAATGGGCTGGAAAGGGATTAGGCACTCAGCTTTAATCTAAGTCCCTTTACTAAATTTGAGCTAAATCCCCTTTGTAATGAGATGTATAGTATTCATTTAGGTGTCAGAAGAAATTCCTGCATAGCCTTCGTGTATAGTGTGCAGTCGTTTTTCCAATGAGGAAATAAAACAAAGGATTAAAGTGATCAAATAAAATAAACAGTATCATTAAGTAAGTGTAAAAGACGATGTTAAATCTTATCTACGTGCCCAAAATGTACTATTCAGTCTTGATTAAGAGAGTCTAAAAATAAGGAGAATGGAGATGGGCTGTGATCTTTTGGGATTTAGTTTATCCATTCTTCGGGGTTTAGTACATGTCAACAGCCAAAGGCCTGAGTCGTAAGATCAAGGGGTATTATCTGCTAAATATACACCAATCAAGCATAACATTATGACCACTGACAGGAGAAATAAATACCACTGATCATCTTCTTGCAGAACACAATTTTCTGCTGGGAAACTTCTGGACCTGGCATTTGTGTGGATGCTACTTAGACATGTAGCACCCACCTAGACCAGACCAGGCACCCCCACCCCATAGCAATGACACTCCTTGATGGCAGCAGCCATTCGCAGCAGGATGCAGCCTGACACATGCATAAAAACGCTTTAGGAACAACTAAAAAAAACATGAGGAACAGCACAAGGTGTTGACCTGGCCTCCAAATTCACTAGATCCCAAACTGATCAAGTATCTGTGGGATGGTCCACAGAGGCCCCTCCCCTCAAAGACCCCCCCACTAACAACATCCTGTTGCCAGACACCACAGGACACCCTCAAAAGGCCCATGTCCATTCTCTGATGAGTCACAGCTGTTTTGGAGGCACAAGGGACCTACACAATACTAGGAAGGTGGTCATAATGTTATGCCTGATCGGTGTATTGTAAATAATCGCTGGTGCTTGCATTTGATAATAAAATGGTTCACAGCATCTCCTCCCCAGACTCCCTTTAAGCAGCAGTCTTTGGTTCAGTTTTATTTCAGAGGTGTGCAAAGAAAAAGGTTTTGTATCCCTCAGTCAGGGGCTGAACACCCAAGACGTTAAAAGGTCACATCCACACATGTGAAGTTGCCTGGCATATATTTTACACTTGGCTCTAAGCATAAAAATACAGCCTCTGCTTCCATTTGACTGCTCTTGAGTTACAAAAAAAAAAGAAAGGATAATCACTGATAGCTGACATCTTTTCACACAGAGTAGACTGATTCATTACATAACAGAACTTATAAGACAGGCCTGGCAAGTAGGATCTCAAATACAAGCTACTTTTGTTGAATGCGGCCAGACTATGTGTTACCAAGTCTTTTTTTTTGTTTTTTTCTTTTTTTCCCCCTCACTTCCAGTTGGCAATCCATCTGTTCGCCAGCGGGTTTCTGTAAGCAAAGCTTCCTCTGGAGTTGACCGAACTGCGCTGGCCTCAGCCACGGGGCATATGTTAAAGATTACAATGAAAAGTCGCAGTAGCCGCTACGTTGCGGGAAGCAGCGAGGAGCATTTTGGATGTTTTGTTCAGAGTCGGAGAATTCGCAAAGAAGCGAGTCGGCACAAAAGCGCGGCTGCTCCCGTAATATAATAAGAAAATTCACAAGAAAACGTCAATGATCCCCAGTGATTGATTACAAACAACCATCTAAACCTTGAACCGCTCTCGGGAAATAAACAGCCTTCAATTTGAGGCTCATAATCACAGCTCTATTAGTCATCTGTCAGTGGAGGAAGAAACCACGGAGAGACTGTATGTGGCTCTGGTGTTAGTGGTTAAAGGGAGTCTTAATAGCAGCTATCAGGGCTTGGGCTGGATGGCAGCCTGCTGCCGCCTCCGTCTCTCCTATTGATCAGACTTGGGCTCGGCGATTGCCAGAAATAGCAGTTGATTCCAGAAGTTATTAGGAATGCTGACCTCACTCTGCATCCTGACAGAAATGCACATTCATCTCTGGCATGGAGGACAAAAGGGAAGGTAGTACAAGGACACAACGGCAGGTAACGATGAAAAGGGGGCTACTATAATTGCTGTGATGGTCTGTTTGAAATGTTGCTGTTTGACCAGAAAACTGCGACTCAGGTCCAATGAAACAATGAAAACTAACCCACCTGCAGTCAAACAAAAGTGCACGCACCGTATACACAAACAGTACACACACATAAATGCACATTCCCTCAAGTCAGACGGGCAGAGAGGACAACAAGGCTCCAAAGGCTTTGAGTGCAGCAGCTGTGCAAAGGTGATATTTAATGCATTTAGCGGGAAGAGATGATTCAATCAGCATAAACCGCAGTGGCGTGACACACTAGGACAAATAAATACACCCAATAATAAACCTACCAGATCCCCCCAGAGAGTCACCGGTTGACAGTCAGTGAAAGGACATCATTAGTCTGTCTGTCCAGTGTTTTAATATGAAATATATGAAATGCAGCATTAAACCCCTGAAACATCCAGGATCAAGCCAAAAATAGCATTCAAAAACTGATGATCCCGCTCTGAATGAGGTGCTAATAATGACTCTCATTTCTCCTCAGGAAATTTAGTGGTGCTCTTGAGGCCATTTCGCAGACAACCACATCTCTCTCATCTTTCAGTCTAGCTGGCGAAATGAGCCCCACATAAAATCTGTTTCAGGGCCCAGTGCCTCTCGCCGGCTTCTATTTCTTTATGGGTTTTCCAGCTGCCAGCCACTGATAACAAAAGCCATTGGCTCCTGAAGAGCACTCTTCGCCGCCTCAGCCAATGGCTGTCGTCCACCGCGTCACCTAATTACCATAACAAAGGATGTTTATCTGCAAGATTTTCGTCACAGCACAAATACCTCTTTATCTGACATCCTCTTCATCTAAAGGAGGCCTCGAGGCCCTCCCTAATTTAATATTTACATTCCGACGCCGCTGCACCTCATTTGATCTCGTCAGTTTTGTCAGTTTGGACAGGTGTTAGATATGCATGCGATAATGCGGTTGTTACGGCGGTTTCAGTTAAGTCGCATCAAATGTTTTCGATGCTCTTTCGATCTTCTTCCTCCGCCGCCGATGATCACAAGTTATTTTTAGTCCCGAACCACATTACACGGTTGCTTGAGCATGAATGGTGGCCCCTCAGTCTGTGTTACTAACAACTACAGAGAGAGCGATATGAGGGACTGCGGGGCAAAGACTTTATTAGTTACATTCAAACCAACCAGACAGTGAAATCTATTAACTGGAAGGTCTGTGGGGAAATGGGAGCGCAGCCTCACAATCACTGCAAAGATTTGACAAGGATGCCAAACCGTAATGGGGGCAAGACTGAGTGACGATCCATCCAGTGGACGGCTACGGCTTTTTTATTTTTTTTTGTGTTCTCCCGTTTGAGGCAGCGGAAGCAGTGCCAAGGCAAATCCAAGCCATCTGTGACTGAAATAAATGGTCTGAATCCTGACGTGGACGTGGGCATCGCAAGCAGATAGACACACAAATACACACCTGTGCCCTTTTAATTATGCAAAACCTGGAGAGAATGGGGGGCAGGCCGACGGTCTATCGGGGAGTATGCACACTTTGAATAACAGTTCCTTCGATAAGTGCCGCAACGCATAAACAGACATCATTTTTACAACTCTCGTTATGGTGTCGCACTGAAAACACACACTGCAAAACAAAAAGAAACAAATACAACATTCGCATTACAGCAGTGAGCAATAATTGCAGTGCTGTGCAGCTTCCTTTCCTGCTGGAGACAATGTCAACACAACACGGTTGTGGAAGGAGGCCGGCTTAAGGGGCTTAGCGAACTGTCATGTCAGCTAGAGACCATCTGAACATGATACGCGCACTCCGACACGCATTCATCACTGCCACGCTTTGAGAATCCGGGGATTTATTGTCAAACACGCGGCTTTGAATCCTGATCTGCCCCTTTCTTCACGCGAGTTTGTGCAAAGTGATTTTTTACTGCAACCATTTCCCGAGCAAACACACGGCACAACGCGCAAACCGTACGAGGCCCTCGGATCGAGAAAAAGTGTTAAAAGTTTCAAAAAGAACATTCATCCCAGAAATACTCCGGCAAGACTCAAATTATATCTAAGAGGGTTAAAATTAGAGCTGCAGAGGACATTTGATGCACGCTGTGAGTGACTCTGCAAGGTCTAATTTGGGACACATGGCCTCCCAGTAGTGTGTTTTTGTTGTGCATGCTGTACTAACCGATCCTAATCCACTCACCGTGTACGTATCACGTATGAACGTGTGCGCTTGTGTGCGTGTTTACACCAAACAAGATTACAGAGAGAGGATGACTAACAAGTGATTAAAAGTCTGGATTTGCTCAGAGCAAATGTTGAGCAAAGGAAACAGAGACGGTGTGTGCATATTTCTGGCATTAACTGTAACAGATCGGCGTTTAACACGGAGGGATCCGTGCGACTTCCTTGCAATTTTGACACCCGGGGATTTTTTTTTTTGATTTTTTTTTTTTTTTTGGATTAATATACACAACATTTAAACGGCAAAAACTATTAATTATCAAATACTGACATATATCCGGAGATTAAAAGTGAATTCAAAAAAGTAGTTTCCAGCTCCAGACAAAAAATGGGACTTTTTAAATCGACGGAGGCGATTAAAATATGTAAATCAGTTTTGCACGAAGGTTAATTGTTTCCGAGAACGCCTTGATATTTACGACACCTGCTCAACCGGGAGAAGAAATCAATTAAAAAAGGTCAATCACCCGAATTTGAACGATACTCCCGGCGTGCTCAAATGAAATCCTAGTGTTGTGCTACTGAATTAGCGGAATTCTCTTAATTTGTAAAAAAACGCATTACATCGGCGTAGGTATTTTCATGACCTTCATTAGACAGCATTAGAAAAGAAAGGGATTATTAGTTCACACGCAACCTGGAGCTGATTATTTTGTTTTTTCTACAAGCCATCAAAACATATTGGATAATTGATAACTGGTAACAAAAAAAAATGATTATTTTATATAGCAACTGAACCATTCCTATACATCTTGACAGATACCTCAGTCCTTCTTGTATCACTTCATTGTGTGCATGTGAAATAACACTAGACACAAGTTAAACCACCAGAATCAAGTATAACGAACGGGCTAAAGGCTAAAGTAATGCCCCAAGAAACACCCTTTCTCTCCCACATAAACAATTTCTTTCTGGTCTCGCTCCGTTTTTGATCAAATATGTATTGAAGCTTTAAAACATTTAGAGTTTTTGTCTCTGCGTGTGTGCCGGCGTGAGCGGCGAAGAGGCGAGCCGAGCCCAACAGATGCGGGCCCACGAAACACGCCGTTTCGAAGAGTCCACAGCGTGACCTTTTCAAATTTGCAGGACATGTGTGTTTTTCATTCCCCTCTTTTCTTGTGTGCCTTCACCTGCAGCGTGGCTTTCCTTTTGTCTGTTTTGTGCTATCAAGTCTCTGGAGAGGAACGCAGTGGATTTGTGCTGAATAAACAACACTTTTTTTCTTTTTTTTCAGCTCAACAGACGACTGATATTGTAATCAAAGAAAAAAAAAACTCTGCTCATCTTTGGCTCAAGTTGCGAACACTGAAACCTTTTATCCGCGTCGCCTTTGCATTTGACTGTAATCTCTTTGTTGCTTTATTGTCTTTGGCACAATCCAATTGCAAGTGGCCAGCTTTAAGCACCTGTCGTCACACCTGGCGTTAAAACGCGCCCCCCAGCCAGCACTTTACTTGAGATCCGATCTGTTTCGTGCTCTGTATGCAAACAAACATTTGAGGCGCAGTACAATATTGTAACAGCTGCCGTCTCTAATGGATATCTACCGCTGTATCAGAACCGTGAACGGCTGTTTATTGTGCGTGCCTCATGACTTGGGGAAATGATACATATTTTGGAACAAGTCTCTCTCTCTCTCTCTCTCTCTCTCCCACTGAAAGCGCACCTTCCATACGGACCATAATTCACCGTTGCGCTGTTCGAAGCCGTGACAGGAACTTCTCCAGCGATAAAGACACCGGTGAATGCAGGCAGGTGATCGCACTAATGACTAACCACGTGCTGATACGTCTCTAACCAAGTCTAACTGTGGTCTGAGATCGGACTTCTCAAAAGCATTCTTGGTTTGTTGACACCTGCACTCTAAGTTGGTCAATTCCGATCAGATTGCAAAAGGACAGAATGTCTCTAGACAGACAACCTGCCATGTTCACCTGCTAACCGGGCCAGCAATACTATTTCGTTAGTAGATCAGAAAACCTTTTCTTCTGTAGTGATAAAGACTCATCATTTAGGTGTAATACTCTGATAAATATCAGTGGTATTTATTTTATATTTTCATGGGAATAAGTTAAAGATAAAATGACAGTTCATGGTGAAGCTAAAATTTGCATAACTA
>JASGAT010387045.1:0-11959 GCA_030220025.1 Chelon auratus
CCGCTTTCATTGAAATGTCATTAGAGGGTACCGGCAACTGTACTGTACTGTACTCTGTACTGTACACAGTCACACTTCGCAGGCACGCAGTAATGGCGGCAGGCAAGATGGCGGCGCCCATAGAGTTTGCGGCGGATTTGTCTATATGTGGAATCTGTCACTAAGGCTGCAAAGTGGCTGCCTTTAGCTCCTGCTGACTCACAGTTTAAATAAGAATACCAAAACTTTTAGGGCCTTGTGACAAACAAATCTAACATCCCCAAAAATACATTATTTCCTTCCAGAGTTTCAACAGGTTTGCCTGTGTTGATTTGTAGTTTATTTTGTCCTGGCTGAAAATATGTTCACATATTTCCATGTTTCATTTCGAGTCGAGGAACAGTATCATCAGAATGTGATGACAACTCTGGAGTTGTCTGCACTGTCAGGCAAATGTTATTAGATCACACCTACGCTGTCCAGATGAGGTTAGAGTTTAAGCCTCCGCTAGCGTCTGTTTGCAGACAATAAATTCTAATGACTGTGGTCATTACTTGGCTTTTCATCTTGAGCCAACAGTTATATCCAGTGGAGTATTTCATTCTCTCCTTGGTAGGAAGGCAAACAATTTGGTATGAACATTTATGATTGCCAGACAATTTTCTTCTGGCGACATCGTAATGTCAAAAGAGAAAGAGAGAAGCAATGCAAGAATGGCGTACAGTTTAGTACCACTGTTTAAAATCATCAACTTTTCATCAAATTTTTTTGAGGATCATCATGATGTGATGAGACAACTTCATTTCTGATCACTGTGCTGGTAGTGCTTTTGAAAATAACTCCAGAAGTAGATATTAGGCTTAGATGTATGTTGAGGGACATGCCTTGCTTGATTAACTGCTCCGTCTTGTGCAAGTACAGTATAGTCACGCCTAAATCCAAACAAAGAATATGGCGACACCCAAATGCCAAACTCCAGAAGAAACCACAAACCGACTGGTGACATCACAGTGGCAAATATATGGCCATGCGTAATTTTTAATTTTTGATCAGGGAATGAGGCAAGCATTAGAATCATAATTGACATTTAGACTAAATGTGAAGTGTAGTATATATGTGCATGTATGATTGCCTCTGAAAGTATAACTCACTGTCATCATCCCGCACGTGAATCCATGAGTGTGTGTGTGTGAGAGAGAGAAATAGTGTGTGTGTCAGGTTTGAGCTGTGAGTTCATGGGCGCCAGACCAGAGTTACTGAGAGCGGTTAATGAGAGACTTGGCAGAGTTATTAGCTGATCGCTGTAAGTCAGTGATCTGTGTGAGAGAGGATTAGGTTCCACACGTCTTGCACAACCTCAGTGGAGCCAGGGGCTCAGTCTCAGTGAAGCTCATTAGATTTAAATATGGCTGTCTCGAGCAAATAGTAGACAAGATGGATGTAAATTGCTATCACGATGACAGTGCAATTCAAATGGTCAAGCAAAAGTGAGTGCGAGTGTAGCATGTCTTTGTGAGTGCTATTGTGCATTAAAATGAAAAATGTAGATGTACTTTGCCTAATCACCGCTCCACATTCAAATTTTATTATCTACTGTAACAAGATGTTAGTCACTGAAAGAAATATACACGAGGTGTCAGGAGACTAATTTTGGCAAAGCCTACTGACGATTTATTCTTATTAATTCTTCATCTTTATCCTCGCTCATGCAAGGCCGTTACAGCAGACTGTCTTTTTAAACAAAACAACATATATGTATGTAAACTGGGCTCCTCTGAGGCAACGACTGATGTTGACTGATTCCTCACCGATTTAAAAAAAGTCTTATCCTGAAAACAATTAAAGCCCATAAGGGAAGTGATTTCCAGCAATAAGCAGAAGCTGCAGGATGGACTTAGCTACATAATATTGGGGCAGATTTTATAAATTCAGTAATATTACTTGTGATGATAAAGGAGAATTACTTAAACATGTTTGACTGGAGTACGATGCAGGACTGGAAGTGCTACAAAATGATTAAATGCACCAGGGGTGCCCAATACATCAATCCCGATCGACTGGTAGATCTTGAAGGTAGTGCGGGTAGATCGCGTGTTATTGAAAAGAATGTTGTAGATGTTAGTCTAATAATTTATCTGTTGCAACTCCAAAACCAACAGCAAAACGAACATTCATCTTTTTCTTTTTCTTTTTTAATTCCAACAATTTTGACTTGGTCCTTGTAAAAGTAGCTTGCAAACCAAAAAAATGTGGGCACCCCTGAAATACACATTATGCATGCAGGTAAGCATGTGCATTGCACTGTGCTGTTACTTAGCTATAGTTTATGACCTTCTGCAATGTTATGGGTTCATAACGCTTAAGTCAAAAGATTACTGCCATGGTCAATAAGCCAACTTTCATAGTGTCTCCATAAAAAAAAAAAAAAAACTCTGCATGCAATTATATAATCCTAAAACCAATTAGAGCCATTTTGTTGTGAACAAATTCAACTCCACAGAGCTAAGACGACCTGTATGACTGTCTCCTCTTCTGTCCATCACAGCATAAAGCCTGTCCTAACCAGATGTCGCATTAACCGAATATTTTCTGTCATTGACTGTTTTTTTTTAAAAACTGTGACGGAAAAAATCTGAAGGCCATCTGTCATTTTGACAGATTGCAATTCACACCCCTGACCACTTGGTGGCGAGTCACCTTATTAATTCACTCTTGTCTCTAATCGCAGTTTGCAAGATTTCCTCGTACGCCAATTACACTGATGCTAAACGTAGACATACGTATATACAATATATATGTATATTATGTCCAAGTCTATGCGGCTATCGGCTACCAAAACGGAGGAATCGGATGAAATCACGTTGCTAGGACTGATGGAAGGCAAATTTTATTTTAAAAAACAACATGAAGCCTTGATAAAAGCAGAGTTTTGCGCAAAAATACCACCAAAGCACTTCAACCATATATAGGGTATATGGTGCCATCTAAGAGCTGTTTGCGCTAGCAGTCCCGGTCCAAGTACGGACAAGACATGTCGGCAGCCCAAACATTTTTTTTTTTAAATACTGCTCTGAAAAAGTACTTAAAGTCAATGAAAATTTAATGAAAATGAAATGCCACTGAATATGTCTTAGCCCTGCGATGGACTGGCGACCTGTCCAGTGTGTACCCCAGTCAAAATGACAGACAATGAAAAAGTCTAGCACTACCTCTGGTCCTAACTATTCGACTGGCCACAGATATTTGTTGCAGCATTACCAATTCCCAGTTTTGAAATGCCTAAGACACAAAGTAAGAGATAAAATATTCTTAATATGCTGGTAAATGTCAAATTTCACATAAATATTTTAAAATTATGAACACCAACTTAAATTGACTGTGGGGGATGTCAACATGTGGCCATCAACCACATAAAGGGAGTGGCATCTTGAAAACATAAGTCTACCTGCGCAACATGTCACAAAAACAGACACTACTGCGGAAAGAACCACCAGGGAAACTTCATGACAATTCAACTGAGTAACCAGCAAGTAAAAGCGTGTCATCAAATAGTCCACAGTTTTGGCCCTGTGTGTCTCACCGTTGTTCTGTGTGTTCTTGTCTGTCAGAAAGCGTGTGCTGAATTGAATAAACTAGTTTCAAGACCCATGTGCTCGTAATACCACCTGCAGAACACTATTTTAAGTTCTTTTAGCTTATAAAAGTTACAAAACTAGTTGCACCATGATTATGATTGCTAATTACGTGACGGACTTCATTGTAGATGCTAATGTATTTAACACATGGACATCAATGTGGTAAACACAGATATTACATGTGTCACATTCTTACATTCATCTATCACATTATACATGGACTTTTTTTTTTGGACTGCTATTACAGTAGGTAAGTTACCATTTGTTCTTCTTTCTCCTTTGTCCTCATCTTTCTCTGTTTAAGGTCAGTGCAGAATTTAAAAGGATCACCACACTGAATCTTGAGACAAAATTCATGCCAGTGTAAGACCTCTGTTCCCCCAAACGGCTGTCCCTGTACAAGCAAAGAAGGGTGCTGAGAGAGAGCCACAACTGAGTATTTTACTCCAGGTATTAAAATTTAATCTTCCACCTTTTCTTAAGCATAATTTCAATTGTCTCATTTAAATTTCTCGCCTATGTGTAAGTAATTATCATTAATAACTGCCTATTAATCTAACACGATTAACCGATTCTATTAGATCTTCCAACAAGAATTATTGATATTTCAAAGATCAACCACCTGCACAAATAACGGGAGCTATGCGAGCACCTGAAAGTATATGAGTTTTCATATCATCCTATTATTTCTTTCGTCTGTAAAAGCTGAGTATGTAGCGTGTTGATGACAGGTTAATGCTTAAGTCATAGGCGCAGTAAATGAATCTACTGGAGACTCGACAACCTAGCGTGCAGCTAACTTTGCTTTATGGAACTGTCCAGTTAAACTCAATTAAGAGGAAAAAGTGAGTGCCACTAATTTTCAATCTCAATGTCTGCAGGATGCTGCTAAGGCACCTGTCAATGTACAAGCAGAGTAAGAGGTGATGCATTTTTACCTGCTGTGGTGTTGTGGGACCAAGATGGTTCAAATATATATTAAATATATTAAAATATATATTTTTTAAAATCATAGACCGAAATCATAGACCGAAATCATAGATTCATGAACCTCTTGATTGCCTTGTTAAATACACGGCATTTCCTGCATCTTCTCATTAGAAATCTCACTGCACGCAACAAGATTAGTCCACCTTTGAGGGAGATCCAAACCTGACGGAAACGCTGTGCAAGCGGCAAGTAGGTGCAAAGCATTGTGGATCTCCAAAACAATTGGAACTGACATCACCCAGAAACACTCATCAAATCAGCAAAGATGTCAGAGACCAATCAAACACTGGAGAAAGTTCAGATTTTAATGTGTCCCTTCACTGATGAAATATACACAATATATACACAACTGTTTTAAAACTGAAATATCTCGAAATGAGTTGATATTGAATTGTTGATAACTGAATCGAATTGGGACCTTGTCAACTGCAGTCAAATCAATTCAGGAAATGGTTGTGTCACCTACTATATGTTCTTGAATGGAGGTACTCTAAGAATGTCAAATATATTTTTTAAGGTTTTCTAAAAAAAAAAAAAAGCCACTAGTGCTAGATCAAAATAGTCGTTTGTTCACATCATAGCTGACATTTACATTTCTAAAAAAAAACTGCATTTGGACCGGCATGGTTTGCTTATGCAATACAAAACTTAAGTGGCACTGTTCTTACTGGATTTCAGCCACCTCCAGAGTTACGTCTGATCTCATGGCATGTACATTTTCACGTGTTCCTTATCAAGAGTAAAACTAGTTAAAAGAAAGAAGATGAAACGCCCCAAGTTTCCCTGTTATCTCATCCAATTTGAGGTTTCCATTAAAGCCACGCAGCCTCCGTTGACTGAGTTTATTCCAGTTTTGTGGAGGCTTCAACTGACTGAGGAGCCCATTGATTTTTGGTGCGTATCACCCAAGAGACTGTTTACTTTGGCTCAATGCGTTTAGAATACTGTCTGTGACATGTGCAATGTAAGCCAACCAAGTCGCAATTAAGAGATAATTTTAGGTACTCAAATCTTAAAACTGGATGAACAAAAGTTTAATTCATCTAATGAATAATTAGCAGTGTGTATAAATATAATTTGATTTCATTAGATATATTCAGCAAAGTACTCCTGGACAAACGGGTAAATACAGTTGAAAAAATAATAAATGTAACACATCTGGTCTGGATAGTCTTCCTTTAAGTACCATCTACCTATTCAGGTGTACTTATAGTTACTCAACCTAAAAATAATAACATAAAAATAACTTAACTTTTGACTTAAAAGTTACTGAATATTTTCTATACAAGTGTAAAATGCTTCTAACATAACTTAGTACAGCTTAGTTTCTTTTCTTTTTTTTAAAGGTGTACAACAGGGTCAGATTGTAGACAAATTACAATTTTGAGCAGAAGTCAACCTTCCTCAATTCTTCAAGAATACAGTACAGTCATTTAGTACCTGACACTATGGTCCACACCCACATTGAGGTCCAAAAGTCTAAATACAAACTACACACTGACATCTATATTTCCAAATGAGAGGTTATCATATGAAAAAACAAGGCCTTCTGCTGGGCATTATATAACACAGTGGTGAATCAGTGTGACTAAGACAAACATCCAATGTTAAGAACAAGAGTCCTTCTATAAGATGCCTCCCCTATACAGCTCTCTCACTGTGACTGTTTCACACATGTAAATGGTATTTCTTTTAAAAAAGAAGAAAAACAAATGTCTATTTTGCAAATTTTGTTGAACAGGTACTTTCACACCGTAAGAAAATCACAACACCAGCGAGGTGAAAGCTAGACTGCTATTACAATACAGAGCTGCAGCTAAAAATCATTGCCATTGACGCCCCTATTACAACAAAATATCTAGAGGACAATCAAGCTTGTTTTCAGTCTCTCAATGAAATGACTCTTTTGTCCAATTATTTTGTCTTGTGCAGGAGGAAAGTAAACGCTGCATGGCCACAGTGGCACCATGGGTGTTTTTGTACGGTCCTAGAAAGACGAAGAACGTCCAAAATTTGATTTCATTTATGTTTGCAGCAAGCACAATAAATAGCAGAATGGAACAATCTGGCTATGAAAAGAGGCTTGACAACTCTTGCGTTGTGATGTCTGAGTGCAGAAATGGTCATTTATTTACACATTTATTTACCCAATTTTCTCTTTTGTTGACATCTGGAATGTGAACACTTACAACTACTGAAGAACAAAACATGAAAAGCCTATAAACAAGTACGCACAGTACTGTAGGTGTCCATAAGTGGCATTGGAGCAAACTGTTTCTGCATTTAGTCAGAGTAATGCGTGACCTTCACAAAGGAGTGGTAAGTGTTAAAGAAGAAAGGGGAGGAGGGGCAGCTGGCCTGAGCCACTCTTTTTATATATATATATATATATATATATATATATAGAAAGCAATGACCCATGTAAGAACACTGTGCCAGCCACCACCACACTCCCTGGCTGTCCTTTTACTCTGTGTACCGTGGGTAAAGTGTCTTTTATCCTCCCTCCCGTCCCCGCCACGCCTCTCCCCTCCTCCCGCCACTCCATCCAAGTGAGCCAATCAATTCTGAGCAGGATAATGAATTACGCAACAACAACTTCTGTTATCGTCTCCCTCCCTGACTCCATGCCCTCGGCTACGGGGACAATTATAAAAGAGAGAGAAAGATGGGACAGAAAGACGGGACAGGGTGGGGGAAACACATGCAACTGAAGGATGAATAGAGAGAATAAGAGTTCAAAAAAAAAAAAAAAAAAGGAATGAGAAGCAAGAGAGAAAATTAGACATTTGGCATTTCCAGTGCCTTTATTGAATCATTTAAAGTTCATGTGGCATAGCAGAATAACGCCATAAAAAAATATGCTCTGTGGAGGGAATGTGGAGCATCACACTCCAAACATGGGATCACTGCAGACCTTGTAGTTATTTTCAAAGTTATGAAAAAAGTCAAAAGGTCACTAATGGCCCCTTGAACATGGTGTATACAGTTCGGCTTGAGCAAGGAGGAAATTGTTCTGTTGAGACTAATGAAAAGAAAAACAAAAGCCACAGTCTGCCCTATGAAGTGCTCAAATGTTAAATGAAATAACAGCGTACTGCACAGGCCAGAAAAGAAAGAATATGGCTTAATGGTTTATAAAGCATAGCACATATATGATGAAGGCATAACAAAATTTATGTAAGATCCTCTGCCATTGTATTTACACTGACAGACCTGACATAGCAGCCATACAAAGACTTTCTTCCAATTTTGAATATATTGTACTGTTCAGTTTCTTGGAAAAAAATAACTGTTGTCTTCAACTTCTGTCGTCTTTGGAGACACTTAGAGTCAGGATTATACCAATCACAGCCCATACGAAAATCCCAGGCTAGACACACATCCTACACATTTTATGAAGTGAATGAGATAAAGGGCTGGCTCAAATGTTCAAATGAATATCTTTCAAGCACCAAGCATATCAAAACCTTCACACAGTCACACTGGCAAAACCAATTAAGGAAGGTTTGACACAAAAGTCCAAAAAGAACTTAACTACAAAAATTCAATATGTGTTGAGGAAAGACCTGATTAAGGTCTTTGGGGAAATGTTCTGGTTCTCCTGACAGATTGGAGGCTATGTGCCAGAAACGACAATGATTTAGAAAGGAATGTCTTCAAGCAAAAATCCTGAAAAGATAGATTCAGATCTTAAAATTTTAAATAGTGGTGTCATGTCTTTATTTTCAGTGTAAAGTGGGACCAGAGGCGTAACAAGATATATGACCGATGCCACTAGTCAAAATAAAAGCTGAAAGATCAATACCAAAACCTGTGCAATATCTACAGCTATGGATAGCTATCTGTAACCATGCTAGATGCAATAAATATTTGGACTTCTGTAAAGATACTCAAAATGTAATACTACTGATTTATGGCAGAATAATCCTTTAGGCCTTGGATCAGACACTGGTGGCGCAATGTGTTCATAATCACAAAGCTAGGGTAGTACTTCATCTTACTAAAAGCACTAAATAACCATATACAAAGCAGGGCAGCTATTTTAACTTGAGACAAAGGAAGAATGAGTGATAGTAGCAAGGCGACTAGCTGTTAAACCTTTTTTCCTGGAGCACCATGTTAAATCTACAACACTCTTTTCCACGGTTGGGTTTAGAGCAATACCTCAGAATAGTTGGGCAACACTTTAATTCAAAAGGCAGACGTTCAAACTGTTATTCTTTAACAACCTGCTAACTTTGCGCAAATGAAAAAAAAAATCAAGCAATGAATCAGGAAGTCAATCTCATTTCACTGCCACAGCTTTGCATATTGTCGATTTCCATAATATGAGCAGGTTGCATTCCCAACACAGGAATCCAAAGGCAATTAACATCATTCTCTTAAAATGATTCTATTCAGCAACTGACCTTAAGTTGTAGAATAATAATACACAGCAGCAAGCCAATGATTGTTTTAAGTCATCAAGTCATAATAGATAAAATATGAACTGTTTAAATAGTTTAGTTAAGGTCTGATGACTGGTTTCATAGTGTTTTCAAATATTATATTCTATCATAGCAACAGCTTCATTGCATATTGAAATATCCGTGTCCAAACATCTCTGCACTCACTCGCATTTCTTTGGTTCCAACATTTTTGACCACCTGTGGCAAAAAGTCTTCTTTGATAAATCTTGTTTTGTGGAGATGCTGCAGCGTTACACGAGGAAACTCCTGTGCACATTTCGCAGTCTTATCCACACACCAACAGGGAGGCATCTGACCACCCCCTCTCAAATTTATTCTGCAATAGTGCCACGAGCACGGACAGCCAGGCAAATGTCATAAGAACTATCTCCAGTGACAAGAACAAGAAGTACTGTAAAAGATGGTCCGACACCCACAGAGACCTAATTTAAATATCAGGGAGTCTGCTAAGTGACAAGAGAAGACACTCAGAAAAAAATAAATTCACAGAAGAACTGAGGCAAGTTCTCCAATATGCTGGTTTAATGTATGTGCCAAGCCAAAAGTTACTAATGTCAAGATTCAAGGCATAACTTCAGTTACACTTCCTGGTTGTATGGCTAAACAACCCCTCTCCCTCACCTTCATATCAACACAGGTTACATCCTTGGCCTCTGGAATTTAATTAAGATCTTTTTAATCACTGACGTTGTGCTGTGCTGCTTGATAATGTGTTTTTCTTCATTTACTACATCTTCAGCACCCATCTGTGTTTGTTCTGACATTAAAGCCAAAACTGTACTGGGTTTTACTGTGGCCTTTTAAAAATATTCTGTCCTTGTAGCTGTTAACTCATTAAGCAATAAATAAATCCAATCAAGAAACCATAAATGTAGGTATTTAATATGATAACATGTGTGCCCCAAATGATGTCTGTGTTTATTTGCATTCAGAGGAAAGAACTGAGATCGGATCTGGAGACACACGTCAAAGCTGGTCACTTGCTCAGATCAGATCTTGCAAGGTCTTAACAGGTCCTGACTGCTGCCTCAATTACAGTGCGATAATAAATTATGATCAAGAGAATCCAGGTAATCAGGAAAGTTACGAAGGGAGTTATTATTTTTTGTTTAACTCTCACCAATTGCCAGGTAAACAGCTGAAATAGATTTTTTTTTTTTTTTCCACCTCCGCAGTTCCAGAGCTGCAGTCCTATTAAAATGAATGCGCCAGCTGCATTCTTTCACCCAGCGCTGTTGTCTCTCTAAACAAAGCCTCCATTTTGTCAGCCTCAACTTGAACTAAATTTAATTTGATGGACTGTGGAACAAATGCACAGTTCTCTGCTGAGCTGCATGATCGGCCATGGTGGCTTGAAAACCATCAAGTAGCCTATAATGGATGTCACTCTAAAGTTCAACAGTGGGATTTTGTCTTTTTTCCTGCCTAAAGTTACTCCAGAAAAAGTATATATATCTCCAACATACAGTCACGCTAAGACCTTAATATTACTTTCAGTACAACTGTTTGGTGTCCTGTTTTTGTCTGAATAGATTTACTTTATAAATCACAACACAAAGACATTTGCAGATCTCACTGCCTGACTGAGGCTGTGCTCCATAATGTGATTTAGAGTGGTATTAAAAACTGAAAAAAGGCTCAGTGAAAGAGAAGGAAATGAAATGAAATTGCAGGATAGCGTGAAAAGAAGGAGATGATGAAGTATGAACCTGAGCAGTGAAAGCTTCATCGGGTTTAAAAGGAGAGTAAGATAAAGGAGAAGGAAGGAAATGAAAAGAGTCAAGTTTGAAGTAAGAGGGAGATGGAGTGTGAATGCAAAAGAGGAAAGCGTGGTGCAGGCTAGGAAAAAATAAGAGATGTGTAAAGACAAACTGAAAGAGAGATGAGGTGGAGACACAAGGAGGGCTGCATTTAAGACTTTGGTCCACAGTCAGTGGCATGTGAATGGGTTCTACAAAAGCGGCGTACTGTAGAGCACAGCAGGGGCTCGGGCCAGGCAGATAAGCCTGACACTGACTAGGTGACGACAAACTGTAAACTTGTGTTTGTGATATTGCCTCAGCCTGACTGCTTCTGACAGCAAATGCAAGAGAATACATTCAGGATGGCAATTAGCTGCTTGATGTACAGCTTTATGTGGTTTTTATGGTGTTATTTCTCCCTGCATTCACCCATATTTACTCAAGGACTGTCACGCAGTTCAAACCAGCTGCCAGCTATAGTAATTTTTTTTCTTCATACAGTGAGTCCGCCAGTTAGGCGGGCATGTATGACAGACACCAAAAGTGCCATCCAATTTCCTTTTTTCGACGGGAAAAGGCACCTCACTATCAAACATCTCTCTGAGCCTGTCAAAACAGATTGCTCTGACACAAACAAGGGCATCCTCCACTCCTCAGAGAGGTTTGGTAGGAGATCCAGAGATGTAGAGACAGACAGCGCTCATAAAACCCCCATTCACTGACAAACCCAATACCCCATAGTAGAGGATGCTGACAAATTGACATATAACTTTACCGCATTTGACGGTATTTCTCATTTTCGGATGCAATAACCTTCGTACTGAACACACTGCCAGACAGCAGACATAACACTGTGTTTCTGACACCCATGGCCTTTTGTGATGGGTGGAAGTCACTTAGATAAATTAGGCACACTTGCACATGCACACAAACAGCGAGACATCCCCATGCACCTCATTCTGCTTGTGTCATCAGATGCGGTGTTAAATTTGCGCTCGGAGCAAGAATACACTCTACCTGTCACCATGGCAGCTGCGTGGGGTGATTGCAATCACACAATCAGCGGAGGCTCATGGGAAATAAGCTTGGGAAGAAAGAGCTCTCCTGAGAAACGGCAAAGACAGACTGAGGGAGAGAAAGA
>JASGAT010387047.1:0-22094 GCA_030220025.1 Chelon auratus
CGAGTCAGGGGGGAGGTTGGAGGGGATACACCGTTCTACAGTATTTTGAAAGTGATTGCAGTACCAGTTTTGGCCACAATCTTACATACTGTTCCTTTAACTTTCACTGAGCCCTCAGCATGCATCATATGTCCTCTGAGTGTCATCTTCTGTAGGACACAGGGTATTCACTAATTCAATGAGCGCTCAGAAAAATGGTTTAGTCAAGACAGCAACACGGCTGTCAGCCTCAGTGAGATGCACTAATGGAAACAGATAGCATTTATTTTGGTAAACAAAAAGAGGTGAAATACATTTAAGAATTCAAGCACAAAGAAAGCAATATATGTAACTGTCTCAGAGAAACCCTCTGGTTCGGACGAAAATGTTTACAGCTGATTTGGTATGTGTGGACATGTCTCTCCACGGTGTGTGTGTGCCTTACCCACGGTTAGCTGACCAGTCAGCTGTCCCCGATCATTCCTAGCATTGACGGTCACGTTTCTGTCTGACTGGAGGATCAGTGGACTGTCCTAGAGAAGAAAGAAGATTGAGAAATGTGACTGAGAGAACAGCAAATTGTATATTTGTTGCAGTCTCACAAACAAAACCATGAATACTGAAATAGCTTTACAGTTTCCATGTGCCACTCTGCTTCCTGTCTCTTCCCTGCCGTCATTTCTCTAGACACCAGTCAACACTGCATCCACCTTTATAACCAATGCTGTGCTTACCTGAACCAACTCTTCACACTTGACTCCCTCTGCATCTAATTTGCATTATCCATTTAAAACTGCATCCTATGTGTAATTGTGTTTGCTTCTTTCAATTTGTGTGGCTGTGTGTGTGTCCTCTAAAAAGCAATTATTCTCAACCTAGATGAGCTTAATGCAGCTGTGACCCTGACCTCTGATCTCTTCTATAAAGGCTGACTGAGCCGCACATTGTCATCATTAGTTTGTGTGCAGTTCATATGAGTTGTAATGGATGCAAACCTAATACATGGTGTTTCTAAAATATCAACAACCTAATCTCTCTCCGTCTCTCTCCTTGTCTTTCTTTGTGTCTGACAGTCTGCTGAATCTTCCTAGCTATACTTAACCAACTTTCCCTTCTGTTTTCCACCCCCCGTTCTCCTCCCATTCTTCATTAATATCTTTGCACTCACATCATGCCCTTTTTTCTTCTCTTCCTCTTCTCTCCTTCTCCCTTTCAAATTGCGTATTTGTTCTGACTGCATGAAATGAACAGGTGACCCAATTTCTCTGTTGATTTCCCCAAATTAATATCTTGCTGCATTCCAAATGAGAATTGTGTTAAAATTGGAAAGTTGTTGATCCGTTCAAATGGAAAATAAATAAATAAATAAATACTTTTTCCCCCCTTCCCCTCCTCTTTGCTCTCAACCTACCTCACTCACCTCACCCCTTCTCTCTCTAACACGCATATTTGTTATGGATGGACATTTATTGATGGTGGACTGCTTATGCAGGTCGAGACCAACTGCCACCACTGTCTGTGCTCTATGTTGGTGCATCTCCCAAGACAGGAATCACAAGTACAAACATGAGCCACTGCACAAGCACGAGGGCCAAATACAAGTTGTGGACACATTGTCACACACAGAGACAAAGCCTAGACAGACACAAGCAAGCTGTGACAAACAGTGCTTATGTGTGACAGTATGTGGAATAAACATACCCACCTGCAGACTCATAATCTAGAACAAACACACTCGCATGCTAACGTGCTAAGTCAGGTGTGTGTTCACAGGCACGCCACCCACTCATACCGTGTCAGGTAACAAATTTGCCAAATAACAAATGAGTGCTCCACGGTTTATTGTGCAATGCATCTCATCCGCTTCCTAACGCATGTGTGCTGGATTAATTATTTTCAGCGGGGCGTGTGATAGGCTTCACTGTATTATCTTTCCACTCTGTTTAAAGCGATGGGCGCTTTGTAAAGTATGACAGATGTAATGTGCTTTGAATCATTCCAGCTGAATGGGCAGTGTGCATGAACAGACCTGATCCCACTCATTTAATGCAGGACTCTGTCATTTCAGAGCGTGTCCATAGATGGAAAGTCCTTTTTGATTAAGCGCTTATATGCAAATGCATGGAAATAAGGTCTTGGAATAATTGCTGCATATTAAACGGCTGCTAATGTCTGTTTATAAAACAGCTGATTGAAGGCAAACAATCTGACCGGTGGTGCTTGTGTGGAACGCAGGAACGGGTAACAATAACAGTTTGTACCTCTTGATAAGAACATTGGCGTTCTATTTAAAGGCTGTCAACAGTGATTCAAAATCAAAACCTCCTTATTACTTTGCTTAACACCATTCATTTAAGTACCATATTTCATTCATTCATTGGGCATACAATACCCCAGTGAAATATATCTTGCAAACTGCTTTCTAGTGTTGCTTTCGTCAACGAAAACTATGACTAAATATTGTCGTCAACGAACCTTTATCACGTGACTAAAACGAGACTAAATGTCATCAGCTTTCGTTGACTAAAACTAGACAAAAATGTCATCAGTTTTCGTCGACTAAAACTAGACGAAAATAGTCATGGATAATTCTGACTAAAATAAGACTAAAATGCTCAGATTTTTAGTTGACTAAAACTTGACTAGACTAAAAAGAGTATGAACATGACTAAAACTAATAAAAACTAAAATGACAGCTTGACACAAAGACTAGGCTAAAACTAAAATTAAAACAGGCCGCCAAAAACAACACTACTGCTTTCTGATGATCGACTGTCCATGAGTGTCACTGATCACCTTGACTTTAAGTATTAGCTCCCATTTTCCTAAAAATAGGATGCACTATTTGGTGGTTTGAGGAGTACACAACATGGATTCTAAATGGCTCGTCCAGTACCAATTAGGTGACAAAAAAGGAATATACCTTACATAGTTTGACAAAAATACACACATTTATCCTGCAAATGTAGTCTTCATTGTGTTTATTTACCTATAAATGCTGAGCTAACACTGACTGAAATAAAACTGATTACTTTGGTATGGAGAACCTAAATAGTTTCTTCGTGTCTGAACTTCACGTTTAACTCACGTTTAAAAGTCTTTCTTTAAAGCTCTGATCAATGAGTGTTGCATGATGCTTGATTCCAGTTTTTGCCAGAGATTGCCATTCAATGTCCTGCTGGGAGAAACCACTTCGGTACAAGTGGTTTCTCCCAGCAGAATGGCAATCTCTTCACTTCTTTGACATAAATCCAATGGGTGGTACATACTGTTAAACTTTATGCCATTTTCGAAACATTGTCCGATGTTGAAAATCCAGTTAGTGATTGAATTAGAGCTCGTTCTGTTCAGTTGTTTGGGCAAAGTTACTGAAATATGGAAATATGACAGGACAAATTTTCAATGCTTGTGGTACACTTCAGCTGCATGACATGAAAATGATTAACTTGTACACATCACAGTAGGGGCCATCCAATTATTGGTCTTGCCAACTATCCGATCCAATAGTCATGCTTTTTCCAATTACCGTAAGCTGCAGTTTGTCTGATCGGGGAGACGATTACATTAAAAATGCACTTCTGCACGCTGATGCAGCTGTCTCCCTCTGAATGGTTACAGCTTGTAGTCTGGCTCAATGTCCTGCCCACAGCATTATCGGATTGATTATACTGCATGAGTAAATAGTCAATCAACACTGTACTCTGTATTTGTGGAAGAGACGCAGGAGAGGAATGCAGAAACAAGCATTGCTCAGATGAGAGGTAGTTCAGAATGTAATTGCTGAAGTTTCTAATACTCACTGTGATCATTCTAATCTATTTCAATGATGACAACACTCGGTTTCTTTTGACTTGAAATGCCTGAACTTTTAATGTCAGGGTAGGAGAAGAAAAGCCAGATGCTTAACAATTTTTCAAGAGCCCCAAGTCAATAAAGCACAAGACACATTTTGCATTTAAATATAGCATTTTAGTACATGACGATATTTAATGTATCGGTAGTGCTTATGCAAGACGAACGTCACTTTGTGTCCTTTGCTATGGTATGTTTCTAAGGGCGTTGCTGTTGTGCTTTTTTCTGGTGTACCATGCTGTAATGACGCTAATTACAGCTTCTTGAGGCTGAAAAAGCTCCCACTACTCAACAGCACTCTAACACCTGAGGTGGGGAGAAATAAAAAGCACCAGTGAGGAAGTTTGAAAAGCAACTGGATGATTTGGCAAATGTACGCTTGGTTAACTGCACTTCCTCTGTAGCAGTGCATTTTCATCGCTCTGTGACAGTAAGTGTCTAATCGGCACCTTCCTAAGCTTTTGTGTCCAAATCACATTCACACCAAATAATTATCCACTGATTAAATAATATAAAATTAAAAGCCCCTGCAGCGTTGTCACATAAAACCCACTTTTATGAACACATCTGTTATCCTGTGTTATATTGCTACAAAGCATTATGGGCTTTGTAGCAATATAACAAGACACGCACATATAAATTTAGAGAATTGAAAATTTCAAACAACACAATTATAGTGGAATTACAATAAGCACCAACAGACGTAACTGAAAAGGGAAGTAGGCGTGGTTGAAATATGGAAATAGAAATAAGCACTTTGGTGTGAGTGTAACTGTGCCCTTACACCCCTGAGACATTTACCTAACTATACCATAGAGAAACATTTGCCAGATAATTTAAAACGTTAAATGGATAAAGAAAGCAGCGCTAAATTGGAAGCAAAAATGCATAATTTTATATATATAAAAAATATGAAATTCACATCGTTAAACCCTCACGATCTGACAGATCTGTAACGCATTCACAAAGAAGCGTGGGGAAGATGCTTATCAAAACAGACAGAGCTGTATTCAAATCAAAGAGCGCCTCAGTTAAATATTAGTTTGGGTCTACACACTTATGCAGATATTCTACTTTTTCATGTTGGTTTTAATTGGCATGACACAGTTTGCAGTTTATTTATTTGTTACTTTTTATTTGACTGTATAGCACTTTTAAACCGTAGGTAGGAAAGTAGCTGACATAAAATGCCCAGAAAATCAATAAAATGCAATAAAAGAAACAAAGTACAAATAAAACATAAAGAAAAAAATGGTGCAAGTCAATAAAATCACAACTCAAGCAAAATCAACTGGCAGGCCAACATAATGAAGCTGGTACAACATGAACATGTTCATCTAAGAAAAGGTTTGTCTGTATAAGAGAGACTTTAAAAGCTGCTTAAAACAGTCCTGTAAGTCACAAGCCCCGTAATTATTAGGGCTGTTGACTCAGCCGTTTGATTCCACAAGGTCAGGTGCAGCACAGCAAAGGCATGATCACCTTTACTTTTGTAATTAGAACCGGGAATGGAAAGAAGACCGAGATAAGAAGATCAGAGTGAGTATGGAGTTAAAAGATCAGAGATGTAACTGGGGGCAAGGTGGTCAAGCGCCTTAAAGAAGAGTCATGAAGAGACGCAAGAACTGGATGGATGTGGACCAAGTTCTAATGGTAGACACAGAACCAGCGCATCCACGTATGGATGGATATACGGATGCACTCGCTAATAAATTACGCCTCATCACAGAAAATGCACCGAGGAACAAACAAAAGCGACACATCCTGCCGTGAGCTGACACAACATACACTACTGCACCATTAATTCAGTTAATAGTTTAATTTTGCTTTGATTATGAAAACAGGAGCAGGGCTGCCAGCCTGAGGTAGCCAATGTAATTAGTCAGGTAATAATAAGCTGTGGACTGGCAGCTCATCATCACAGCCTCCGGGCGCCAGTACAGATGGGTCCTAAAAACAGCTCTCCTGATTCACTGGGTGCATCACGACCTGAACTGACCACGTGTATGATTTCTTCAGTTTGCTCTTAAGGTTCATGGGGAATGTGCTCGCGTCTTGTTATTTATTTATTTATTTATTTTTTATTATTTAGTCACCGCTTCATGTTCAAGCTCTCCTGTCTGTCTCCCGAGCTGTCTAACTTCATACATTCTCTGTCTCGACAACAGTGTACTCAAGCCTCATACAAGACTGATTCATCTTTGCCATCAGCATAATAACAGCTTTTAGCTCTCCTCACTATATTCCTGTGATTGCATGTCTAAGTAACTGTCAGTTTAAAGGGCTATGGAAATGCGCTCATCAGGAGATACTTTTAGCTGTCACTCGAATAAAAAGCTTTCAGGTCTCCTGACTCTGCTTATTTTTATTCACCTTTTGTCTCATTGGCTGTCCAAAAGCCACCTCCCCTTCAACCATGTAGAAGTCAATCATGTTAAGATTTGAATGAAGAGTCAACATACTGTATAGATTTATTATAATAATAATGAAATTATTATTAAAAATAAAATCTGGAGGTTATATCTTAACCTGTATAAACCTGAAAAATGTCACAGTGTTAAATGTGAAATGAGTTAAGGAGTGAAGGACATTGAGGCAGACAGGGAAAGTTGTCCCAATTTATCAGTAAAGTCAAGTACATACTATATCGTTCAAGCTAAAACAGAATACCAATCAAACCGTGTGTGAAAAAGTGCCTGTGGGATTCCGCTTTCCACTTTAATTCAGCTAATTAGCAAGGACTATTAAATAAGTGATGTGTTTGTTGGTGTGCCGCGCTAATTTGTTGTCTTCAGTCCCTACAGCCATATAACAAGAGAAAATAAACCAATGATGCCAGCGAGTGTACTCTCTGGGTGTTTGGGTTTAATATGTTCAAGGCTCTTAACGTGCATTCAGAGGTCTTATTATCTATTTAACATGTCGTCGGTGTCCTGTACAAGTCTTCAGTCAACAGTTTTGTGATCTGCCTAATCCATTTACGTCTCAAGGCGGCAGCTGGCACGAGACTGAGGCAGTCGAGTGATGTCAAATCTTCATGTGGCTCCGTAGCAGTAAATTTGTAGACCCAAGCACAGGACTGACTGTGGGGTCCCCTCAGGAATTGTGATGGTTGTAGAGCACCATGTCTGAGACAAATGGGGATCATGGAGCCGCTCAATAGAGATGCTTTAATAACTAACTATATCGATACTAACAGTCTCTATAAATCATGCAGGGAGCAATTACTCCACAGTCAAAGTTTCTAAAGTTAATGTCTCAAGTGATAAAATTTACGACGGAAAATGACATTTATTGCAGTATGTGACCTGATTCTTTGCCGTTGTTTCTAGAAACTGTAGAGCAATTCCTCCACGAATACTTTTTTTTTGGTTTCTTCTGTGACTCACAAATAAAAGTCACAGACTGTGATGTGATGTGATGTAGGGCAACAGATCACAGACTATTAAGCAGACCAGATGAGGTAAGAGATGCACTCCAGAAAGATTTTCTTCAACCTTCAAGTTGGGTGTATGATTGGCCACCTCAGACGCTAGATGGACACATGAGTAATGCGCCAAGTCGTGTCGCATGTCATCACAACACATTCTTAGTTTTTCGTGGCATTTCAGGCAATATAGTTTCACTGAATGACCCTCTAGGCCAGACTTTAGCCCTAAACTTAACCTTCTTGCATTTAACGCCATGAAACGACACGGAACTGTTCAAAATGACACAAACAGTCTTCCAGCCCTTCAGAACATTTACCGCAAATGGTGCCTGCAGAAAGCACAGTACAGGAGTACAGGAGCCCATCTGCAAGACTGAAGGGCAGTTTCTACCTCTGAGGCTTCGAGCTTTGCAACTCACAGTAAACTGATTACTGATTACGCTGTGCACATGATCATGTCTGCTGTCACACCAGCTATGTGCAATGTTGCAGTCCTCGCAACCTGCTCATTCCACACCTACGCTTCTGTCATCCCTCAGCACAGCTCTCTTCCTCTTCAGCCCTTCCTCTCTTTCTTTCCTGCTCTTACTATGCATTTTTACAATGAAAATACTGGATGGTGCTGTATTTAATGTGTTTGCAGTATTTTATCAAGATGTATATATCTGATATTCCAGATTCTATATCCTAGTGCTGCCGAGTTGACTGCTTCTTCTCATCCACAACATTTCATTGTACTGTCGACCTTGCATTAGCCTGCACATGACAAACAAGTCTGTTATTATGTATAAGTTCTAAAGCAGAAAAAAGTGTAACATTATGTTTTTGCTTGTGGAGAATGAGACATGTATTTTTATCTGAGTTAAAGCAGCAGTATCAGGTATTTATTTAGGTCAACCTTTCATTTTTTAACAAGCAGAATTCTGATAACCGTGATAACTGTTTATCGACTGCAAGTTCAGCTATTGTCCACGTAAAAAAAAACACTATCAGATGGAGGTGCAATAAGGGGAATGTCAAATCAAGTAAAACACCAGTCGTTTCCACAGTTGCAATACTTATTTTAAATAAGTTAGACACAATAATATGTCTCAAGTGCATCTCGCACAGCTACAGCCACTATAGATACATTTAGCTGAAAGGCAGTGTTCTGAAATGCCCAACATTAATTTCTGCGTCTATACATTATGTCAGGAACTAGTTCTGGGCCTTGTGTACTCAAGCATTGCCCTTTTGCGTGATGGCATAGTTTGAGGTNGTTCTGGGCCTTGTGTACTCAAGCATTGCCCTTTTGCGTGATGGCATAGTTTGAGTTTTTTTTTTTTTTGCATTTTCAAGCAGGCATTAATTGGCTCCCAGTGTGTAATTTTTGCACACACATGCTCTTGCTTTTTATATTTACAGCACAGTAAGCTCCTGTCTCTCCAGAACAACCACAGGTGTGTGTGTGCTGTTTGCAAGTCTCCTGACACCTACGTAAAACAACTCAAACCATTAATCCAGCTCTCCTGCTGGATGAAAAATAATTTACAGTCTTTTCACGCCTTCCAGGCGATCTCTTCATGATTCATCTAAAGATTCATAGCCGTGTGCTGTGGTGCTGTAAAATATTGCAGACACCTGCTATCTCCAATGCTTTATTTTACTGTAACCCAGCAGCACTTTCAACAAGGGGAAACAATGTCCTGATTCAGCCAAACCACTAAAATAAACTGCAGAATGTTAAGATTTTATGAGGATCGATGGTGCACATTGATTTTATTTTTTATTTCTGAAAAGTTGACAAATCTTTTAATGGATGTTATAATAGTGTTTTGGGGCGGGGTTAGAGACTCAGCTGTGCCAGCTAGTAGTTTCAGAGCCAAAGACTGTTTTATTTTTTAGTAGCGACGGACAAAGAGGGACAGAGATTAAAAATAATAATAATAAAAAAAGATGAGGATAGGAGGGGTCTGTGGAGTAAAAAAAGAGGCTGTGAGATACAGGAATAAGATGCAAAAGAAAGAGTTTAAGGGGGGTAGAGGTAAAAAGGGACCTCCCAGCCTCAAGCTTGCAGAGTGATAAATCTGGAAAGAGAGGAAAAGAGGAGGGGGAGAGAGATACAGATGGAAGGCAGGGGAGTGTAAACCACCAAGCATTTGTTTTAGAAGGTAGACACAGCAAATAGATCCACAAACGGAAGCCGCTACGTCAGCCCTCTCCCTTCTGCTTCTTCACAATAATGTATGGTGCTTAAGGGACCTGTCAACAAAGTCACACAGCTCAAAGAAAAATAAAATAAAATACCAGCTAGGATAGAAATACTACAGGAGACTGAAGTTAGATTCCACTTTTACAATATTGCAATACAAATTGGATCTGTTTATTTTAAATATTGATCTGTATTTCAGGTAGGTGTATTTTCACTATATGCCTTCTTTTCTGTGCGGTAAGTACTTCTTGCTACATCTATGATTTGTGCACAGTTGCCTGATACAGAAAGGGACTGCCACCAAATCATACGACTTACCTTGTTTCCCCAAACATCTGAGAGATTTCTGAATAAATACGAATGTGTGAAATGAGCTTTTTGCTGCAGCCTCTGGTAAATTGGTCGCCGTTTCCACCCATACATTTTCATAATCATTTCATTTCAAACTACCCCATGACTTTAGCAAATGACACCTTACACCTCAGGGTTTAGAAATAGAAATACATCTAGGGGATTTCTACATAACATTTCAGATTAGAGCTCTGAAGCCATTTCCATATAAAGGTCTTAAGCCTACAACCGGAGGATTTTGTTAGTCCTGCTGCAGCATTGGCATGATAATAGAAGAAATAGTACAGATTCACTACAGTATAGCAAGAAAAGAAGACACAGCTTTGTGCACATTTGCAAATCTACTTTCTTGCTTGTTTACTTTAATGCCATGTCCTATTAATCTGTGCTGGACTGGTATTGTTTGGCTACATGATATATACATATAGTAAAAAAGTTGCAGTATTTATGGGATGCTTTCCAAACCAGAACTTGAACACATGTGCTCACACTCGCCATGCTAACTCATACAACATTAAGTATGCGTTTTGTGTTCAAACACACGCAAGACTTCAGGAATGTCATTATGGCACTCACACAGAACAACAGTATCAGTACAGACAAATGTCTACGGCTACATTTGTCTATAGTCTAGTCCTGAATCCTGTGGAACGGTCGAGGAAAGGGAAAAGAGACAAGATAAGTGGAGAAGACGGAGGTGGAGAGCAGCCCAGAGCAGATAAAGCAGGAATAGTCCATTTGCCATGAAATATTCCCCTGTGGTACCAGTACTCAAGGTGAAAGGGGAATAAGTTAGCTCTGGAGAAGTTGTGTAAGTTTGCAAGCGTGGAACAAGTGTAGACAAGATGTGTATTATTATCAATGTGAACATAAATGACTGGGGGTTATCTCTTGTTCTGAGGTTGTCAAGTTGGCATTCGCACAATCATACATCTTCATACATCTGTGACTTCTCAACATCTGTGCCCCAGTTCTCCATCAGTTTCATCAGGTCTCTTCATTCATAACATCCCTTTTTAATGAACGAATGTTTTGCGAGTCATGTCACAAGAGATGGGACCAACATTTGATAAAATTTCGAATAGTGCAGCTGAAATCATTTGCACAAGTGGAAGTCATCACTATCAAAAAAGAAAAGAGGATGCCACTGATTTAACAAATCCTGTCACCTGTTTCTGAGTTGGGCGCTGGAGAGTCACAGATTTCAAACTGCTATTTTGTTTTTGTAATTCAAAGTTAATGTAACATTTGCTATAATGTGTTATATTTGTTGTATTACTCTGGTATCTGTCTCTCTTCTTGTGGTTTGCTTTCTGTCTCCGTTCCATCCAATTCTCCAGGGGATCATAAAAGATCCTTTTTCATTTGTACTGAACCCATGGCCATGAGGGTTCTTGTGTGCGTGTGCATGTGCGTGTGCGCACCCATTTTTCTCTAATGGCTACACAGACTATTCTGTTTAACCCCATCACCTCTACAAAGTCAGGGCAATCCATTCCATGAAAGCAAGACGGATCAGATAACTATCATAGCTAGCAGAAATAAATAACACTTACATTACTGGTCTATTACTAGCCCAAAGGCTGAAAATGCCAGCACTAATCTAGATCAGTTGTCATTACTGGGGGACATGTGACACAAGAATGTACTTGTTTATCCTTTGCTTCAAGGTCATGGGTTTAGAGTTTAATCTGTATCACAGAAATAGTACAGTTGAAGTCGATCAAACAAAACAAAACCAAAGAAAGAAGATGGTGAAACCACAGCTCTGAAAACAGTCTGTTTTTGTCATGCCAGTGATTCATGCAAAGAGGAGGCAGAGTGGGACTTTCTGAGTGCCTAAATGCATCACAATGTATTCCAAAGTGACCACTCAATCGAATTTCTTTCTTTCTCCTCTCAACATTTACTTTTTTGCAGCCCAACTCGTTATTCCATAATAATAACCACTGAATAATGCATACTGGGCATTTCTTGTGCCTTCCAAAGAGGCCGAGTTGGAAGGATGTGGCTGCTTCAACATGAATACTCATTCACTGGGGGCTGCTGGAAGTTTTCATGTTCTGATTTCCCAAAAAGGTCTAATCTTGTTAAATAGCACAAAAAAAAAAAGAAAAAAAAAGTGATATAATGTTTCTGCTTAGAAACACTTTGGAGAATGAACTGGGCTGAATTTGCAAGGTTTGGAGAACTTTTTTCCCATGCACTAAAAGTTTCAAAGTGTTTATCTCACTGGATTTGGAGAATTTGCCATTATGCTAAAAGCCAGTCAAGTGTAACAATTAGCTCTTTTGCTGTGAAATGACTCGCTTGTTTAGCCGTGCAGATTCCGTGCAATTGTATCACACTATGCATGAAGACAATCAAGGCAGACAAAATAATTGTTTTCTCAAGCCTCATATCTAATATTCTTAATGGGGCAACATTTGTGCTTGCATTTGGTTTCCAGACTGAGGCTTTAATCAAAGCTCCTTTGGGACTTTTGGCTCATTTTCTAGCAGTTCAGTATATCTTGCGGTTTGTTAGTGTCTCGTTGCTGTGACAGGGATTTCCTGATGTTGGCCTCTCTGCGGAGCTCTCAGCCATGCGATGAAATCCCCAGTTGAGTAGCTGCCTTCATAATTACTAGGAACGGTTTACAAGGACGGGACATGAGAGAGACAAAGTGGATTCTCTTGATGGAAAAACATTGCACAAAATGGGACATGGGAATGGTTTACAAAGAGGAGAGGAGAGCGTGAGAGCGACAGGTGGGAATTGGTCCGAGGGATAAGATATGATGGAGACAAAAAGGGCGGAACATGAAACCAAATATGTAGTTGAATGAACCTGTTGGAATCATTCATTTTCTATAATAGGCAATGAACATGGTGTCATTATGTGGCAGCATGAAAAAGCCACAATCTAATCTCTGTTTGACATCACACAGCAGCAGAAAGAGACACGGGAGAGTTGGGTTTGAGAGGTAAGATTTGCAATACATTATAATATATATATAGGCCACATTTTGACTCTACATATAGTAACGGAAAATAAGTTAATTAACAAGTTCTGAAAGGAAAAGATCTTAAATAATGTAGCAGAGAAGAGCGGTTTCCAAGACAGAGAATCTGTAATAAATAGTTTAAATTACAGATGACCTTAACCAGGCATACAAACAAACTATAATAATTGGCACTACTTACCTCTATTATACATAGAAATTCAAAAAGACAGCTTGACTATTAAAACCTGTAGTACTTGAGCAATGTGTCCTCCCAAATCATTAAGTTTGTTAAGCTCTACAAATTCCACAAAATGTTGTCACTTCTTGCATGAAGACATTCACCATACAAAATATATTGTTAAAACATACAATGACAACCTCAGTGGTGTCATTTCTGTAGGAGTAACACACCCACACCCACACCCATATATATATAGACACACACAAACACACACACACACCATTACACGTGAACCAGGCTAACAGTGGACTGTCGTTCTTCATTTGCTAACAGGGGACTTGGGTTTCTGGGCATTTAAAAAAAAAAAATCATAGAAAATTTACTTTAAAGGCCTTTTACCACATTATTACTTAAAATGTACTTTTTAATCTTTTTTGAAGAAAAAGCAAAGAGGGGACTTGCATCTTTGAGCGATCTCTATCTCTATCAAGCAGGGGACCTCCCACTACTACAGTGACACTATCTGCAGCCATTGTTTCACTTAATGAGTGCCTGTTTACTGCCAAGCCTTTGATTCTTTCAAATGAAAATGTCACTTTAATGTTATCACACACACACACACACACACACACACACACACACACACACACACACACACACACACACACACACACACACACATTCCAGCTGTAGGAGACTATGCTCTTATTTGTCACTATTTTTTATAAGCCCACAGGCAAGAAAATACAAACACAGTTCCACATTGTGCTGCTTTCAATTGTGTTTTTCCCCCTGAAAGGGCAATAAAAGAAGTGATGTCTGTCTTCACAGCTTTCTCATTTTCTCAAACATCGAGTCTAAACAACCTTGGAAAGCGAGAGAAATCCATTCTAAGAAACGTCAAAGACGGGAGATGGTGGATGTTCTCAAGATCTGAACAAACGCAACCGCTGTTGTTGCAGTATAGCCCCTGAAGGCAAGCCTCTGGACACAACCACAAACATGGAAGGATCAGACAACCCACGAGTTCCACCATTAGTTCCCCAAGTATGACTAACTCATGATGGTGATTATGATAAATTATTCAAATCTCTTACCCACATACCATACTTTATCTACCACATGATCAGCATCTTCAAGCCCTGTTTAGATTAGAAAGAAGACGTTTTCAGTCTTTTGTCCAGCCTGTCTTCATCCACCATGTAAACCAAGAACATGAGGTGTATCTGAAATGAATTTACACAATGTCCAATCCAAGGATGGGACCAGGAGGGGAATGGTGAAGCATTTGGCTGCAACACATTCTCTAAGGATAAAATACAAAGTCACACCTCTTTCATCTTTCTCTTCATGTCATTTTTTTTCTTTATACTTTTCCTTGATCTCTATTTTTACTGTCCTCTCTTCAATTAGTTGTGAAATCTAAGTCATCCAGGCAAACGATGATGCCCTGCATATTTACATTCTTGTTATATCTAGCTTTGATCTCCATCGGGTGCTTAGTCCTTAATCTCACTTCCCTCTGCTGTGCTACTTACTTTCTTGTCCATTACTTTCTACTTGTCTGTAGCTCTTTGAGATCTGCTCAAGGATTTCTATTGTATAGCACTGGACAACTTTCAGATCATATACAAACTGTACAGTATGTACCTAGTACAGTATAGTGTATGTGGATGTAGTCACACTCTGGACTGTTGTACAATCATTTCCTTTGACTCCTCCTTTCTCGTTTCCCCTTTTTCTCTGTCTTGGGTTTAGTCTTTTCTTTCTTTATGTCAGTTTTGGCTCATAACTTCAGTCTATATTGCTGTCATCTTGGTCTTTACCCTCCTGGAGACTCATCCACTGGATGCCCTGTCTTTCTTCGTTGCTGTTTTTGCATCCTATACTGTTCATGACAAACTGCTGCTTCTGAGTACCTCTTTTCTCTCTACTCAGGGAGTAGAGAGATGGGGTATTACGGAGTTTGGCAGGCCTTTGTAATTTGTGCTTGTTAATAAAGCACCCGCTGCCGATTGTTCTGCAGAAGAGTGATTAAATATTTAAATGTGCTTATCTAAGGCTTTGATGGGATGCAGTTCAGCATTGAATATGATCCATGTCCGTGACTGTCCCTTGGATTTACAATTTAAGAAAGCATTTATCAGATATTCCCTTATGTGTTGCCACATAATCTAATCTAATCTAATCTAATCTAATCTAATCTAATCTAATACAGAATATTCTTGTCTGGAATGCTCCAATTCCCAAACGTCATCTTTAACACCCAGTCACAGATTCTTTGCATTGTTTTGGTATTATAATTGGCCTTTCTGTTCTGCAGCTGCACCAAACTCTAACATCTTAGGGGAGAAGAGCATCTTCAGTTATCACCTCAGCTGTACCGGGCTGGCATTTGAGTACAGCACTGGGATTCTCTTAGTGGCAGATCTATTGCTATGTCACTGCGCTGGCTCCAGAGAAAGTGGATATCTATGTCAAGGCAAACTTAATCTTTCATGATTTTACCAGAAGGAACACGGTGTGACATCAAGAAGGGAAACGTGTCTGGATAACGCTCCTTTTAGTGCTTTAGGAAGGAACAGGGGACTGCCGAGCTGCTGGAGGCAGTTTCTTCATGGCAACAACATTATTATCTAGTCTACTAAATTGTAAACTTCCACTGAATATAAAATCAAGTACTAATTCAATGTCACAGTCTCCTAACTACCCAATCAGCTATCTGATAAGCTAACTGATAAAGATTGCTCTGACTCAAAAAATCTGAAAGGTTTGATCTAAAACTTCTTCAAAAGTTCCACCCCATCTGGAACAAAATGGTTGGCAGGGTAGAAAAGCAGACATCTTCTTTTTGCAACAACTACTCAACTGTATTGTTGCACTCTTTTATGTACTCATCTGTTTATGCATATATAACTTTGTGGAGGTTGCAATAACTTTGGCTGATTGCTATACTTACTACTGCTACCTGTCTGGTAGACTTGAGGTGAGCTACACACACGGCATCACCTGCCAACTCTGCATTCAGTTACATTTTGGTGAACATTCTCAACACAGCATTTCCTAACAACCGTTTCATTGTTTTAGCAGGTTCAGTAGATGTAAACTACACATAAGACAGCAGCAAAGTGGAAAAGTGTTGTAATATTGAACAAATCTGGTACACTGATGTCACACACCTTCTTCAGTGTATTCAAAAGAGCTGGAGAACATAACCATTAACAGTTGTCTCTTCAATTAACTTCAGAAGTTCTGCATTTCAATTAAAAATGCAGATTAGAGATGCACCAGGATGCTCATCCTGTGGCTGTTCATAATGTTACTTGCCTCATCCTGTCTTTCATGTCATAGTGAAACCATGAACCATTGCTTTTACTTCAAAACTGGTATAGCTAACCAATGTAAACTTGGTTGTGGTGTGCAACAGCATCACACACAAAAGAGAAGCTGTTGATTTTGCAGCCTACTTCCACAGATCTTAACTGCTGACACATCTGGGACTTATTCAAGAGACTAAAACTGATATGGAGTCACAATGAGTGGAAATTGTTTCTCCTACAAGTATTTTTAAAAAAAGTAAAACAGCAAGAAAGCGTTGTAGGTGGAATTAAAGCTGGAACAATAATCTCTTTCATATCTAGCATGTTGATAAGCATTGGATTGTACCCAGGTGTAAAGCAAAAACATTCTAATGCTAATGTTTCCATTTAATTAACAAGTTAATTTGAAGCAAACATTCAAAATGTCACAAAATGTAACTTGTTTGCACTGAACTGTTGTGCAATATTGTCAGAATTTGTTCTGCCATTTGTCAAAAAGCCTTGAAGAAGAAGCACAACTAGTCACCTTGGCTCGAAGAATAAACAGAGAGGCCTTCATAATTATTTGTATAAATCATGTCAGCTAGTATTTGCCATGTTTCCTGCTGAGTTAAATGGTCGATATGTCAGAAATGATTGAACATATTGTGTCCACCTCCCATTAAGTGCATCAGCTTTTAAAAGGGCAAAAATCACCTAAAGCAAACATGCCATAAACGCTTTTCAAATTCAAAACTGCAAAATGTGCGTAAAATATGTTAATGTAAACACTGGCTGTGGAGGCAAGCTTCAGTCTGGTTATCAATGGTCTCTCCCAGGTGGATGGTGGACAGCAGGAGTGGTGAAGTTTCTGCTGTTACACTGTGTATTTGAATGTGATTTTTCTGGGAAACTGGGTCACTGTTGCAATGTATTGTAACTGAATCCCAACTGACTCCAGCTGCCATCCTTAAGCAAAGCGGAAAACTACTACTTTTTATTACATCCTGTAAGCCTTTGGGGCTGCACATTTTACACCCCTAACAGAGGCATTTGGTTGAATGATTTCCTGAAGGGAATTTGTGGTTTCATTTCAGTACAGAAGTAGTGTTGCAATTTGCCATCCCAACTAAATTAGTGTGAGATTTTCCATTGACATTTACATGTCTGAAATGCATCTGGTCCACTCACCATCTCTTATATTGCCGTGCACTTTCTCTTGTGAGTGCATGATTGAACACATACACACACAGAGCCAGAGGAACAGTACAATATGTAATCATGGCTGATCAACATTGTACCAATGGTCTGCACACTGGTAATTAAATCTAATCTGTGTGTGTGTTTCCTCAGTGCATGCATGTGTATGCTAAAGCGCATGTGTGCATGACTGGGAGTCTGTCTGATGTCATAAGGCCAGAGCAGTATAATGCCACACTCCTGTCTAGTTAATTAATTCAAATGTCCACCCCTAATTAATTTCACACAGTGGATTGTGACCGTACCCCTGGAAACAACCTGTGAATACGTAATGCCTGCAGGAACAAGGCCTTCTCTGCGCTGAGAGTGCTTGCTTGCTGATAATGTTTGGTCGATTTTAAAGGGAGTGCGAGCGCGTTTTCAATATGGCACCTCAACATTTATATTGATTTTACGTTAAATGTATGCCCATATCAGACACAGAATTCATTCAATGATTGTCAGCTGTGGGGGTGGACAGATTTAAGTATTAATGTGAAACTGTGCATATAGGGAGTTGTGTTTCAACAGTGTGTTTTTAAATGTATGGATTTGGGCAGAAACCTCTGTCAGACTGCAGTAATAGTAGTCTAAAGTATGTATATTCTACTGTACATTTTAACAGTTTTAACATTGTTTTCAATGGCCAAATATTTTGCTGATGACCCCATCCACAACAGTTAATGCAGGACTTCTGTACTACTACTAATCATCACATATCCCATATTATAATCAATATTTTAACTAAATATATTTAACTCATTTTGACACGGCACGCTACGCAGACACTAAAACCAGGAGTGTACAGGCGTGGCAGAATGAGTTAAATATATTTATTTAGCTCANCCTGTACACTCCTGGTTTTAGTGTCTGCAGTGTCAACCATGTAACCATGTGGAAAACACTGAAGACGAGGATTGTGCATGATATGTCCCTCTTAATAGTCATCAGTCGTGCAATGTATTCTCTATGTAGTTATCATAATTCCCTCTCATGCCAGAGCATACATTCAACATACTTAATATGGTGTGGTGATTACGCTGAACAAATGCATTAACACGCATCACTAAGTGCATACTTCTGACTCTGAAATGAAACATCTTTGTCTCGATGGTCCCTCTACCTAATATACGTCCTCATTTTTCCACTGATGCTATCATTGAAAACAGCTGCGGGCCGAAAGATAAATTTGTCTGTACAAAGCTATCAGCTCGCCTGATCATTACGCCAATTACTGCACAGAAACCAAAATTGGAGGGCACTCAAACTCGAATATACAGTGGTATATCAGCTCTTCATGCTTTAAAGCGAAGCTTTTGCATACATTGCTGCCATATCAGAGTTGAGACCTCGGCCGTTACACACGGACAGAGCAAGCAGAGTGCAATATAAACTAACTTTAGGTTTAGGTAATAAAGTCTAAAATGAAACAGCACTCGAGAAGAAACTCAGCCAACTATGAATGACCCTGAGCTCGTGTAGTTCACTAAATCAAATGTTAACTGGAGTGCTGGCACAGAGCTGATGGCCTTGTGCTCGGTGGTTACTACTGTCTTTATGCCAGCAATGCAGCATTTATGGATGTGGAGGGACGTGTTGCCTTGAGCCAGGATTAGTTATGAGGAAGGGAGGCATTCAAGAGCAGGTATTGCTCTTTCAAAATTAGTTTATTACAGCAAGCATATTATCTCATGGGCATTGCTATGGGGCTGTGTAAGAAAAAGAAAAGAAAAAGCTGTAAAAAATAAATAAAGATGATGCAGCCTTTTGTAGTTTCGAATAATACTAGCTGCATAACTCAAAGTGAAGAAAACTCACAGGTGCAAGGTAAAAAGGACTGTATTTTATTTTAAATTGCCCTCGCAGGTTTTGCACGGATAAAGTATGTGGAAGATTATGTATGATGGACTTCAGGCCCAGTGATATCCATTTTAATGACAGCATTATCAAAACTTTCAGATTTATCACGGTGCTGCATGATGTGCCCTTTTTCTCCAGTCAAGTTTTGTGATGAGGGGATTTATTGTGGCTTTTAGATGACGTGACCTCCGAGACAGCTGCTCGAGGGAGGGATGGAATGATCTTTAGGAGCAAGGGATTAATATTCGTATTCATTTTGTCTCGTTTCCTCTATCGTCTCAGGGTCCAGTATGACGTTCATTCCCCTGACATTCTTTAAAATGCTGTTAAATGTTAATGGGGACTATTTTTACATGGGTCGCGACCACATCTGGCACAGACGCTGACGCACCGGACACACAGGGTTTGGGATGTTTGCCCAAACAGGTGGGACAAAATATCACACATATACAGTACACGCATGTATAACCAAATTCTTGCTTTTGGTAAAATTATCAAGTAATCTATGCACCAATAATGTCAGACCTTTTTTAATTAATCTTTTGTACTCCTTTTTTAACAATTGTTTTCCATTTTTTTCAGTGGTAACACTGAGGTTCTATTTAATCTGATTTTTATTGCTGAGGGGGAGATAGAAAAAGCCTAGACATCTGTCGAGACCTCTGCAAGTGTCTGTCTGGAGCTAGCTCTCATCTTCTGACAGTTATCCCTTTTCACAGCCTGGAGGCTGGTAAAATTCTCAGGCAGCGAGCGTCACCCTCTAAAGGCGACATGCTGTTGAAATCAAATACATTTAAAATTGTCTTGGACTTGGAGATGCTATATACTGAGTGTTCTTTTATGGTATAGTGGAGCTTTTGGAGTGATGTGAAATGGAAATAATAAAATTACTGTAAAAGAAAGCGGCAGCTCATTTTCTTCTGGAGCATTTTAAGCTGGTGAGAAGAAGCTGGGTGAGACCATGCAATAAGCATCGCAATTTCAGGGTGACTGTGTGATAAAAACGAGTTAACCGGCAACAGAAAATATCAACACTTCAAGGATATTAAGGGAATGTTGGATGTCCACAGGTGCAGAGATGTTACATTCTTGCTGACCAAAAATGATCGAGGAAGGCCTAAAAAGACTATAATCAGAGTATCCTTCTGGATCACTCACAGCTGTAGACTCTTCTTACAGCATAACAAACTCACTCTGTATGACATGAAATTTGAATTAAATGTTCCTAGCGGTTGGACTTCCTTTTGACAGTGTGTCCATATTAAATCAAAGGATTTTTTTTTATTTTAAAGAGAAGACATCACCTTGGCAGGGCAGCATTATACGAAGATGACAGGTGCTGTGGACATAAAAACATGCCACTCTCTCCTTGACAAATAAAAGAGGACAACGTCAGAAAATCTATTATTCTGTGAGGAGATCCGCTAACATCACGCACCACATGAGACGTGCAATTAAAATCAAGTGTTCTTGGCTGTCAGAGGTTGCGTCGTTTTCTTTATCGCAAACAAAATGCACGACTAGGACGACAAAACGGAAATTACCTGCTGCTGTTTTTCAGAGAAAGGTGCAGGCGGGAGCCACCCTAGGTGACACGGTTACTAAAGTCAAACCAAAGGCCCGCTGGAACATTCACACTTTCCACAGCGCAACAGATTCACAGCAGTGGCCCTGGAAATATAGCCTATACCAAGGTCTGCATCCATTCAGTTACATTTACCCAAGATTGTTTACAATGCTGCAAAGTCAAAATCAATAGGGCCTGCCAAGACGGGAACAGCCTAATGTTCTATTAGAACTCTCTGCTATTCAATTACAGTTCCAGAGTTGGAGAAGTTTCAGCTAGCTCAGGTCCCCAGAGGAGTAGCACAGAGAAAGTATGAGGCAGAGAGAAGGAGTAATAAATCTAAAACCGACAAACAGCAAAAATAAAGTTATGGCATCCTCCCACTTTCACCTACCCCCCATATTTTCCAGCTTTCCTTGAAGTAGGAGTACAGGATATTGAAAAGAGAAGCTCTTCAGTTGCTTTGAACTTTTTCATTATGTCTCATATGGTCATTACTGGTTTTATTATCTGTTTATTGAGCCCCACCCCCTTAAAACAGCCTTCTTTTATCATCTTACCTCCCTCCCTTTACCTACAAACATATATCCTATCACCACCGTGTGTGCCAGGGATTTTTTATTTATTTATTTTTTTCCCAAGGATGTAAAACCCTTATCCAGGCAGTCTACCACATATAACTAGCCCCATCTCCAGGGAGTCACTATCACTACAGGTCTGAGATAGAAACACAGACCAAAAACGACATGGCAAGAAAGCCACGATGAGACAGAGAGAGCGAGAGCGAGAGAAAGAAATGTCAAAGACAGGGGGTAGAGGCAGAAAAGGCCTAATAAAAGGGAAAAGAGCCACATAAAAAGAAAAGTCAAATCAAAAAGATATAGAGGAACAGCAAGAGGGCAGAATAAATGAAGTTTTCTTTGTGCCTCCTGCCGTGGTGATAGGTCATCATGGGGTCCCTATGGGGACAATTATAGGGCCTAGTGGCAAGGAACCGTGTTTGTGTGTGAATGTGTGCACTCATGTTAGTGTCACAAAAGTGAGACTTTTGCGGGAGCAGCAGAGAGAGAGCGTGAAATACAGAGAGAGCAAAAATGGAAATACACCACTACACCTTAAAATACATTCATGGAACTTGCTGTGTTCAAGAAAATGACAC
>JASGAT010387049.1:0-13595 GCA_030220025.1 Chelon auratus
GATCAGTTTGGGATCTAGTGAATTTGGAGGCCAGGTCAACACCTTGTGCTGTTCTTCATGTTTTTTTAGTTGTTCCTAAAGCATTTTTGTGGCTGCATCCTGCTGGGGATGGCTGCTGAACATCAAGGAGTGTCATTGCTATGGGGTGGGGGTGTCTGGTCTGGTCTAGGTGGGTGCCACATGTCTAAGTAACATCCACAACAATGAATGCCAGGTCCAAAAGTTTCCCAGCAGAACACTGAATTGTCACAAGATGGTCAAAGTTATTCACTTCTCCTGTCAGTGGTTTTAATGTTGTGGCTGATCAGTGCATATTCTGCATTACATCCTATATTCTTCTGACTTTCTTCTAGATCAGGAGCATTAGAAACAAGCTGTAAACTATGGAAATATAACATTTAATTATCTTGCTTGGTAATCTTCTGCTGCTGCTGCTGAAAGTCTGCTATTCATTTTAGTTCCATTTTGTTTTCTACCAACTTCTCAAGCAATTATCTGTCCCTTTCGTGGCTAAATTGCTCCACTTTGTCCTCCACATGGCCCCTCCCTTTGCCAGCCTTCAGAGTGGCGCTGGACAGGAAGAGCGGAGCGGAAACCAAGAGCTGCGAGAGCGAACAATGAGCAGAAAAGAGGCTGTAAAGCTTCAAAGAGGAGGAGATGGTTCCCTGTAGGTTTAAAAACCACCAGCCTCTTCCTTACACAAGTAGTCGCACAATCCATGGATGTTTACAGCTCATTTCAGTTGGGTTTTTTTGTTTTTGTGAGAAAGAGTGCAGCTGGACATGGTCTGTTCAGCAGAGGTCATGTTGCTCCTTCATGTGGGTGTTCCTAAAACTAACATGAGCGCATTCCTGCTCATAGGAGGAGGCAGGATACAGCCTGTGGGAGATTAGCTCCGGAGAGGAGTCGCAGACACGGCTCCAGGGTCCGGCCTGCGAGAATTTAATTCGACTATTTTATCGCTCCCGGCCACAGGGTGTCAAACTGCTGCAAAAACACAACCTGAACATTTCACAGAATCGAGTGTTGTGCTCATCTCGGCGTCTAAGCTGAGAAGAGCCACATGCTTTCTGGTTGACCTAAAGCGTCTGTTGAGTTGCAGAGGTGGGGCGTGACTCATTTACTCAAGTGCTCCACTTAATACTTGAAAAGCTTTCAAACTGAATATGCTTCAATTATTATTGACTTCCTGGGATACGTATTTTTCCATGAAGTTCAAACCGTGGGTCACTGAATGTTTGTGATAAAGTGAAAGATGATGTGTTTCTCTCTTAAATACATCATCATTGAGACATTGACAGGGATGAGCCTCTGAACTCTGGACGCAGTTAGACTAAACATAATAAATCAAACGTCTAACTTGGAAAATATGAAGCAAAATGAAAAATACATACACAAGGATCCACTAGACTGGATGGAAACATAGTGTAATGCAGTGGGATCAGAAATGTGGCAAACTAAAGCGTCGTTTACAGCATTAGGCCCTTTTTAATTGTATTTTAAACAGACAAACTTTCTGCAGCCCAACCAGGACAAAACTGAGGTCTTAATTACTGGTCCTGAAGCCCAGAGAGAGAAGCTTAATACAAAACTTCAAACACTCAAACGACTGCGGCGCCCTACTTTCTGGTCTTCCCAAGAAAAATATTTTCCACTTGAGCTGCCCGTGTGCTGAGGAGGACCAGAAAGAGGGAGCACATTACACATTTTAAGATCCTTTTATTGGTTTATATGAAGTAAAATAACTGAGGTTCAGGAACAGGGCCACACCTCAAACACCCAATTACCCGCACCTGCCTATATAGGCGCATCTAACCTCTCATTGCCTGCTTGACTCAGTACTCAAACCCCTCCGCCCCAACCCTCTCTGTTCTCTCTTCCTCTTTTCAATCTCTTTGCAGGAATCAGGAGGTCAAGGAGTCGATGCCTCCAGAGATATGCCCCCACCCTGAATCTCTCTCCCCGGGTTCCTACATCTGGACTTCCAAGGATCGCCACTGGTCGCTGTTCCATTCTCTTTCCCTTACCCTCAACCCCTTCATTCGATCGCCTAACCTGGTCAAATAAACTACTTTGAATATCAAGAGGCGTGGTCTTGTTACTGAAAACGGACTTAGTCCAAGTTATTTATCAGAGTTGTTCTTATCGTGTGAACCTCTTAGAACCCTTGGGTCTTCTGGCAGCTTCCTTTTAATAGGACCCAGAGCTAGAAGAAACACCCACGGTGAGGCAGCCTTTTGTCACCACGGCCCCCGTCTCTGGACCAGCCTGCCCGAAGACCTGAGGGCTGCAGAGAGTGTTGGTATTTTTAAAAGCAAACTAAAGACCTACCATTTTAGTCTGGCTTTTAAGTGAATCTTATTAATTGACTATTTAAAACATTAACGCATTTAATCGCAGCTTGCATTACAAACAACGCAGAACTTTTGTCAGTGCACGATTTCCCGGTACACCGATTACACTGATGCACACGTCAGAGCTAGGCTAACGGCCACCAAGATGGAGGAGCCATCTAAATGCAAAGCATGTTGCAGCGAGCACAGAAACCACTGGAGCAGTTAGCACTTTAACTTTAGGTCTGTTCAGTTTTGGCCAGTGATATTTTCTTTCTTTTTCTGCTGTTTTGAATTGAAATGCAATTAAATGCATTTTTCCAGACATTAAAAGAGCTTGAGTTTACAATATTCATGTCTGTGTCTATTATTTGATTCAGTTGTCCACTAAAATCCAATTAAATTAAAAAATGTTGCTTTTGGGGAAAATATTGTTATGCGATTAAAATGAGATTAATTAATCACAAAGCCTCTAATTAATTAGATTAATTTCCCCACCCCTAATAATAATAAGAAGAAGAAAACACCAAGAGGGAACATTTTACTGCATGATAGTGATCAAATGCCTTTACTTTTTAATGTAAACATGCTAAGATGCTTATCCTTAAGTAAAGGTTTTGAATCCATGATAGTGGATGGTGAATCTAAGTGGAATCTAGGTGTTTAAAATATCAGATTTTACCACGTGTTGAATGACTCTAAAAACCAAAAGCAGACGTTTGATGCAGACTGAAACATTGCAGAAAAAGGGAACTTCATTTGTTTTTGCTCAGTCGTGAAATATAATATAATATAATATAATATAATATAATATAATAGAATATAATAGAATAGAATAGAATAGAATAGAATAGAATAGAACTTAATTGTCCACCGAGGTGGAAATTTGGCTTCGGCTCACCAACACGAAGACATACAGTACTAAAATACCAAAGTTGACAAATACAGACAAACAGCATTACATTGACATAATAATAAATACAGTAAGACAGTGGATGGCAATTCAAGTCACTACATGTGGATTGGTCACTTGGTTGTGTTAAGAATGCCAATGGCATTAGGGATAAAAGACTTTTTAAAACCCCCTTGGCCAGAGGGACTCTATAGCGCCTCCCAGATTTCAAAAGTTCAAACTGATTCAAAAGAGGGTGGGAGCTATCTGCCAGGATTCTCTTAGCTTTCTTCCCCGCCCTCTCAGTATAGATGTGGGTCAAAGACTTTTGGGGTTTTCCCACAATTTTTCTTGCCATTGCAACAATCCTGTTTAGTTTATTCTTGCACTTACTGCTTAAGTGTCCCAACCAAGCAGAGAGATTAAATGTTAGGACACTCTCTATGTGTGCAGTATATACAAGTTCCAGAATCACTGGACTGACCCCAAGACAGCTCAGCTTTCTAAGATGGTGAAGCCGCTGTGAACATTTCTTAAAAACAGAGTCTGTGTTTTCTGCGAAGGTTATCTGGCAGTCCAGAACTGTGCCAAGGTATTTAAAACTTTACACAGTTTCAACAAGTTGTCCATCAAGTGAAACTTGCACTATTGTCAGATCTTTTTTCGTGCAGATAACCAACTCCTTTGCTTTAGAAACATTGATTTCCTGCTTGCTATCTATGCACCATGCTTCAAAAGCCTTAATGTGAGCAAAACAGGATGTCTCACCAGAAGTGTCCGTTCTCAGTAACAAGCCGACTAAGGCCATGTCATCAGCATATTTGATCAGCTTGATCAAGTGCAAATTCATTTGTAAATAGGGAGAAAAGCAAAGGTGAAAGAACACTATCTTGTGGGCAGCCTGTGCTTATGACAGCCTCTCCTGAAAGAGTAGCCTACCATTAACACACACCCTTTGAGGGCGGCAGGAGAGAAAGTCTCTGATCCAAACAATCAGGCCCTTATCAACATTTAGATCAATGAGCCTTTTCAGACGGATATGAAATTGAGGTGTCTGGTAAGAAACCCCCTAAACAAAAACCAGAAACGGAAGCCGATACCTCGACTCCTTCTTTGACAAATTTTCAGTGCAGGTGAACCAGAGGTTAAACATGTGAGGACGATCTGCATCCGACATGTTAAGTCAAAGAAGAATGTGTTAAATAAACAAGAGTTAGAGAATTATTTGGTCACAGCCAAGGCAGGAACATTCAGATTTGGTTGAGCAACATGAGCAACAGCACTAAAACCTCTCCATGAGCAAAACTTACAGTCATTTCTATGAAAGTATGTGTCTGCATTGTTGAGCGTTAATAGCATTTTGGGAACGGAATGAACTTCTCTGAATGTTTCAGGATGTTTTCACCGCTTGGCGCAGATCTCCAGCGGCAACAGCTGCAGAAATGTGTGAGATCCAGTATGTTCAAAGATGAGGAAGCCTAAACTTGTACTCGAGAAACAAAACATCTGGTGTGATCTTAACGCCGCTGTTAGAGACGCACACATCAAGTCATTTCTTTATAAGTCAAAAATAAATCTCACACACTGGCACCTGTGGTCAGAGTTCTTGGCTGATCACATGTCGTTGCTCTGCAGCAGCCTGATTGACGCAGTTTGGTCATTTCAGACTCAGGCTATAAAGTGTCTCTGTTTCTGGCCTTTGTATTTGATGCACTTCTCCATGAGGATTGCTTGTATTCGTTCCCTTTTTATTAGGGGTCCATGCAACGTTGCAGGATTGATTGTGTTGCGATTTTTCTTCTTCTTTGCCTTCTCCTTAATGTTCTGCTTAGCTGAAAGTGTCTGCCCAGGACAAACTGCAATGGCGAAAGGCATCAAACCTGGTAACTTGGTAGAAGTCCTAGCATTCCACTTTGCCAAAGTGTCAATACACATACCTGCAGCTAGGTGGCTCTATAATAAGCCAATTTATGTTTTGGCTCATATCATGAGAACCATGTGCCCTAGAAACTCCCTCTGAGTTTCTAGGGCACATGGTTATTCACTTCCCGCATTGCAACCCACTTTTGGTTTTTTTCATGTGCACCTGAGCCACCATGTGGATCAATTGAGAAAATGGCGATCAAAAGGTTTCAGGGATTTCAGTAAATGCTGATTTAGCCCACGCATCACTAAAATATTGCACCACCTCTGCAAGGCCACTCAGGGTAGAGAGGGGGAATAACAGACAGCTACCGTTGCCAAGACAACCCACTTTTTTTTCTGCTTGATGTGGTTTCGCTTATTTCCACCTCTCCTCGGTCGTTCCCCCTTCTGGTGAATGATAATGCAGCGCCACGATTGGCAACAGAGATCAGGAAGTTGATATGAACTGCTTGAGCTTAATTCTTTCCTTAGTTCTGTCCTTTTCTCAGTTTCTCTTTCACGTCTGGAAATGTAGAGTGATAAGCAATGGAGGCTGAAATGTGGTGGTGATGATGGGTGGGGGTGTGAAACAAAACATCCATGTGCCAGTGCAGACTGGATCAAGATGACACATTTCAGACAGTTGCACGGTTATCTGAGGGTTCATCTGTATTGTATTTAGGTTGTGGTGAAGGTGATTCATACCCTAGCTTGACGCTGATCGTGACCATGTGTCGGAACTTTTAGAAAATAAATATCAACCAGATAAAACAGACATAGCCTCAGACAACCACATCCACTGGCACAACCCTCCCCCATCTCCGGCCCCAACTACGGTGCCCAAGCCATGATTCAGCACATTAGACTCACTTTCATGGTATTAGCTTAACTTTATTCAACTATTGTTAGCGTGCCAACCAGCTAGCGCCGCACTTGTCTCTTAATCCCACTTTGTATGGGACAGTGAGTCAGAGCGTAGACTGTATAAAGATGGGCCGTGGAACCGGAGGCTCAAACTGAAGCCAAAGCAAGTAGAGCTCCCCCTGGTGGCTGGCTGCAGTATAGGTCATAAGCTCCACCCCCTTCATGTTAGTGGATGGGACGTGGGCCGAACTAAAACACTAAAATACAGTAATTTTAGGTAGTTAATATAATGTTGATGAATGTTCAATAATAAGTTTTAGTTAGTTATTTGACACTATAGAAATGTGACATATAGATGTGACATAATCGCGACTACCAGTTGCTTGACCGTGAGAGTTGTAAAAATAAAGTCCACTCTTGGACCATACTGATCAGACTCTGGCTCTAAACTCGCGAGATGGCGCCGATCGTATCCCCGGGAAATTACAATCAGTTTGGCCAATGAGATGGAAGTGGCAACGCATCGTCCATATTTATATACAGTCTATGCTCTACCATGTCATCTGCCTTCAGGCCAACATGAGAGGACGAACCATATTTGTCTTTATATTTGTTCTTAACTCTTACCCCTTCATATGTCCCCTCACCAAAGCCGGCAGTAACGCAGAGGCCTCCCTAAAGTAGGCCGAGGTTGTGTAGCTTAACCACCAGATCGTAAGTGCATGTTGGATGAAGAAATTTCAGACAGTCGGATTAGTGAACAATCACAGCAACCTGTAGGATATCTAGCAACCGCTGTGTGTCGTTACCGCACTGTTCATTTCACATATCCTTCCTCTGCAGTTTGTAGTTTTGTACTCAATTGTGCCTTTGCGAGACCTTGGTGAGAGCAGTGAAATAAATCAGCTATATTGCTCAGAAAAAGGCGTAGGAGTGGAGGTCAACTACAGGGGCTGGGTTTGTCTCTACAAAACTCATACTCATCTGATCTATTACTGATTAATGCAGCTCTAATCTCCATTTGGCATCAATTAACTTCATGTCTCGGTCATCTGGAGGAGGGTGCAAATTAAAAAAAAAATAAAAAAACAAGAGTGAGGGGTGGTATTCCGTGAGAAAAGGGGACTTTCTATTCAAAAATGTCCGTAAATCACAGCACGCCGCTTACATAACTGAGGCAGGAAGCAGGGGAAATAAGAACAAGAGGAGCAAACCATCATAATAGTCCATTTATCTGGAGCATCAGTCCCCGGGCCTCAGTTACCGTCGACGGCCGATTAGAGACGTGTCTCTCTCTCGAGAGAGAGTGAAGAGATGCTCCGATAGTTTCTTTTCCTCATCTAGCACATTCCTGGAAGCTTTACGTAACGGGAATATTGTGTGGCATCAAGCAGCTACAGGAATCTTAAAATTAAAAAAAAAAAAAAAAAGAAGTCAGGTGAATAAAAATAAAAGTTACGTCGTTACAGGGAAATGTCGCCCTCTGGTGGGGGAATGTGGCAGTTTAGTTTTTTCATGTTAAAGGTTGTCTTTATCATAATCACCCAGTTAAAACCCAGTTACTGGATTATTCTAATAATTATTAATCATTACGGAGAAAGAAATAATAATAATATATATAGTTGATGACTCGATTTAAAGTTGTTTAATGGACACATTCAGCCAAAAAACAAGGGCTAAAACATCTGGAAGGACTTGATTTGTCAATTATCTTCATATTTGGACTTTCTTTTGATATTCATTTATTTTTTCTGTTATTTCTTTTTATTTATGTGACTCAAAACCATGACCACACTGTATGGCGACAACAATAAGAAGGCGCATGGCTAAATTACAACAAATGAAGCGCATTCTTTAAGCAGAAAACTAATTTTTGGCCCATCAGATGTCAATAATAACATTAATTTAACCATTTGCTTTGACATATACATTCCTCTATACGTCCTCATGTTTATTTTCTTACAGTCAGTTGTATAACTTCCAGTGACTTCAGGATTTCTGGCGCTTTAAACTTACAAAACATGTTTGCGCAGCGTCAGATCCGGTTTCAGATCGGACTCTGCATAAACTTCTCTGGAAGCCCCGTTCACACCCCCTTCTGACACTTCGCTTCAAGCGGTTAAAAGGTCAACCATCCGACATCTGCTTGATGTGGCGAAGATGCCTGCAGTGACGCACCCACCGCCGGATGAGGCCTTCAGTTCCTTTAGCTTTCTTTCCTTTTGTTTTATCAGCTTCTCCCAGCCGCCAATACACAATTCTCTGTTAAACAGAGTAAGTGTTCATTTTTTTGGTGTAGTTACTGTATTATTATTTTACATAAAAATTTAGAAAAACAACAATCAAAGCAAGGCATTGAGTTACTCTCTGTCCAGCAACACAGGAAACAGATGCAATGATCTCAGAAAAGAGGAAGGAGGTGCACCGTGCTCGGTTCTTTAAAAAATACGTTTTCCAATAAACTTGTGGCTCTTTCTCAGAGATGGTTCAGCTGTCAGCGCCGGACAATGACTGTGATGATTAAAAGCGGCGTGTTGGTGCTTTTTTTTTTCTTCGATGGCCGGCTGCTGTGCAGAGTCGGTGTTTCTCGGTTTGACTCATCGGCTGTGTTTGTAGCTGGACGCTGCAGGAGGGGAGTGTGTTTTAGGCCATCAGCCTTCATGTGATGGAGACAAAAAAACCCAAAAACAAACGCCTCTTCCCACAACTCTGATGAGTAGATAAGATGTAAAAAGGGTCAGGCAGGTCACGGTCTTATAACTTAAAGTGAAGGCAGCTAAAAAAATATGGAAAGAGCACTTTAACATTTGTGACACAACTGACGTTAAAGTTTTCTGTGGGCGCCAAACTTTAAAACTTTCTGAGCTGGACCACTGAACCTAGAGGGTTTATGGGCTTTAATAAAACACCAGTGTTAAAAATTAGATAAAAAAGAGGGGGAAGTAAAGACTAAACAAAACTTGCCCGTGCTCTGACACGCTTATCATCCTCAGACAGGCATTTCCTACATTAACCACTGGGGCCTTTTTCCGTGCATTACCTCACGCCATACATCATATTCCACTGGGGGTTAAAGATAAAATCTCAGAAGCAGAAGTAGGGTGTGGGGGTTGTTGGGGGCGGTTCTGTCAAGACCAATCACACAGCCAGAAACAGATTAAAAAGAGTTATTTGAATAAAACGTAATCTTTTCAGAGCAATTTGGTAGGTTGTTAAAAGAGAAACAAGCGTGAGACGTGGTTGACTCTGCATGTTAAAACAGAAACCGCCACCACACCGCTTTCCTGTTCTGCCGTGAGCAGATGTCATGGTTTTTTTAACTCTCTCTTCTCGGGGAAGTGTTTCCAGTTTTGAAGACACCCACAGAAGTGAAGTGACACCCCCAGCAGCAGCAGCAGCAGCAGCAGACAGTCAGACAGTGGAGACACCAGGCAGCAGTGACATGTGAAGCTGGACAGGATCACAGAGACTAGAAGGTTCAATAAGAGAGCTGACATTTAAGAAGAAATGGGGAAGGCTCTCCTCCTTTCTCTCGCCCTGGTTCTCCTCGCCAGCGCAACGCTTCAAGATGACGGTAAGAGTTTAAAGTCGTTTAAAGTCGTTTTAAGTGTGGGTTTCGTGTTACTTTAAAGGTCTTGTGAAACATCTGTGGTGATTTACAGCCATGATAAACTGTGGGAAAATGTAAGAAGAGAGGATTTTAAAAAGCTGCGACACTGAATATACTTGGTGGAAATAGTTTTTTAAACAGATAATGTGAATATATTCTTCTTTTATGGCTATTTGCCTTTAACTGTAAGTGCCTAGATGCCAGTGAAAATGAGTTAACAAAGGTTTTAATTGCTTAAAATTACTATGAAGTCATATTTAAGAATTTAAGAACTTTAAAAATACTAAATTATACAAAAGTTGCCTTTTTATCCATAAACTATTAATATATTTCTGTATTTTTGGGATAACTATCTATCTGTCCATCTATGTAAAGACAGCTGGACTTGTAGACTTAAACTTAGATTGATCCACAAGGGATATACAGAAAATAGTTCAGATTCAGAAAACTTTATTTGTCCCCGGGGGCAATTTTGATTTGCAGTAAACAACATTGACCATTTTGAAACGATTCAGTGTTCTGCTGGAAAACTTTTGGACCTGGTATTCATTATGTGGATATTACTTAGACATGTAGCACCCACCTAGACCAGACCAAGCACCCCCACCCCATAGCAATGACACTCCTTGATGGCAGCAGCCATCCCCAGCAGGATGCAGCCACAAAAACACTTTAGGAACAACTAAAAAAAAACATGAAGAACAGCACAAGGTGTTGGCTTGGCCTCTAAATTCACTCGATCCAAAACTGATCAAGTATCTGTGGGATGATCCACAGAGGCCCCTCCCCTCAAAGGCCCCCCCACTAACAACATTCTTGTTGCCAGACACCACAGGACACCCTCAGAAGGCCCATGTCTATTCTCTGATGAGTCACCAATATTAGAAAGGTGGTCATAATGTTACGCCTGATCGGTGTATGTTGTATTTTGGCTAACTTTTGAATTTTCTTGTTTTTGTTTTAGAGAAAAACAACAACACAGCAAACGAACCTATCAATCGTCCACATCTCAGAACATTTCTTGGGAGCATAGACTCTCCGGATGAGCCCTTGCCAAATGGGACCCAGGCTCCTTTTAATACTTCTCCCTCTCCAGCCCTGAAGTCACTGAGCAACAGCACTGTGGCGTACCTCCAGGGAACCCTGAGCACCCGGGTTATCCCCATTACTTACATGGTGATTGTTACTTTCGGGATTCCCGCCAACATTGCCATCCTGTGCCTGCTGGCCACCAAAATACGAAAGGTGTCCTCGGCCATCCTCTACTGCAGCCTGGCCGTCTCCGACCTCCTCCTCCTCCTCTCCCTCTTCTTCAAGGCTCACTACCATCTCCATGGAAACAACTGGGTCCTCGGCGAGGCCGCCTGCAGAGTGGTCACGGCCTGTTTCTACGGCAACCTCTACTGCTCGGCCCTGACGCTGGCCTGCATCAGCATGAAGCGCTGCTTCGCCGTCACGTACCCGTTCGCGTACAAGGCCTTCCCCAAGAGGGCGTGCACTGCCTGGGTCTGCCTGGCCGTGTGGGGGCTGTTCGGGGCCGCCATCATCCCCGAGCTCCTCGTCCAGCAGAGCTACTGGCTCCCTCAGCTGAACCGTACCACCTGCCACGACGTGCTGCCCCTGCTCAGCAAATCCCACGTCTACCTGCTCTACTACAACGTGATAATCGCTATCCTCGGGCTCCTGGTGCCGCTGGTGGTCACGGTCGTGTGCTTCGTCCGGATCATCTGCGAGCTCAACCAATCCCACCAAGACTGGAAGATGTACATCAGGACCAGCTCTCTGGTGTTCGGCATCTTTCTGGTGTGTTTCACCCCCGCTGGGGTCCTGCACTTGATCCACTACGTGCAGCTGTTCGTAGACAAGACAGAAAGCCTGTACATATACTTCAACGTGGCCGTGTGCTTGTGCTGCCTCCACGCCTGTCTGGACCCCTTCCTCTTCTTCCTCATGTCCAGGTCTTCAGGCTCCAAGCTCTACCTCAGGATCTCCAAGGGGAAGAGCCTGAGCATTTCCATCTGAAAGGGACCGACCTGTTACCAAATCCTGGTTCGGGATCTAATTTTTGTAGCTGACAAGGAAGGAAAGAGTTAGGGTTTTTGTTTGTTTTTTTGGGGCTGGAATCCAAAAATCTTACTTTGTGTGTACTTAAAGAAGAACTACTGTTTTTTAGAACCGGGACCTTATTTCTGGCTTAAAATACGACCGTTTACTCACCCATATAACTGTGTGTGTACATAACGGTGTCATTTTTTTGTTTTTCATTCGTCAGATATTTAAATCCGCGTATCCATATAGTGGGAGTGATTGGGGCACCGAAAACGCAGCCTCTTAATAATGCACAGCTAACTTTGGACTTAACGGGGAATAGCACTAGTGTACGATAACAAAATATTGATGAAATGAACGAGTTTCACGACAGATAATGTGTTATTTAGAGGATGCGTTTCGGTGCCCCATTCACTCCCACTATATGGATAGAAATAAATCTAAATATCGTCTGAACGACTCCAAATGACACCAAAGTTATATGGGTGAGTAAATGACGTATTTTATGCCAAAAATAAGGTCCAGGTTGTAAAAAACAGTAGTTCCCCTTTAATGTTTTTAATGTAGCTTTTTTTGTATTTTTGAAATCATATATATTAATATTTAGATCTTGTTTTTGTTTTTTTAGAAACAGTTATACAAAAAATAATAATATAAATCTAAGTCCATATACTTGATAATATATATAATGTGAAGTAGACTTGTATATATAGAGCTGTACCCTGCCTGCTGATTAAACTTAAATCCGTCTTGCCTATTGTATTCTTCACGTCTGCGTCTGTACTCACAACATACAGTAATTTAAATCTATTCTGCTCATTTCCGAATTCAGAGCTTCCTGTCTTCACTTCTCAGAGAAATAAAGCCTTTCCCCTCCTCTCACCCTCTGCATACACCCCGTCAGGGAGTTGGTATTTCCTGCCATCGGTCCTGTGAGAGGATGTACAGTGACACGCACCCCACCCCAGCATGACACCAGATCATTTAGATTAAACATGGTGACAAAAAAGAAAAAGCACCCAATAAGTTCTTCATTCTTCAAGCTTAAAATCTAAAGGGGAAGTTTGTTATAGGAAATGAGCATTTTCTGTAATGTTTAAAAAAGAAACCTGGTTTTATCTGTGCCAAGAATCATCTGTTTCTAACATTAAAGTGACTTCTATTCTATTCACAGGTGCGCTTGCATGTGCCTACAGCAGGTGTCACTTCCTTTCGAATGTTTAGAGCTAAGTGTGAGAACAATACAACACATGTATGCTGCCCTGCGAACTGAACTTTCCTCCGTTTTAATACACCCACTCAAGTTTGTGTTTGCTACGGCTCGGCCGGCTCTGGCTTCTCCTGGAGCTGATGCTAATGCTAGCAGACGCATTTGTTTCATCCTGCAGCTGTGACGCGCTGCAGCCGCGGGTCGGTGAAAGCTAAGGAAAACTTCATCAGTGACCAGTTTTGCAGAAGTGAAAAAGTAGAAAGAAAGTGAAATGCTCGACTGGACACCACTTTTGAAGCATTTGTGTTTTACATTGTCCCTGAACTCAGGTGGTTCAATCTTTTATCATCCAAGAATTTCATCCCCACATTCAGTTTCATCACTTTTGAGCAAGTTGGTGCAATTATCTTTTTCCAGTTAAGTTGAGTAACATCAGTGCTTGTGCCTGCAGGCGTGTTCTGGTTCACGTGACATGCATCACAGTCGCTCGGCAGGATCTGAATCAGAAACTTGAGAAAAACATTTCATCGATAATCTGGTGTCCTCTCTGACAGCTCCAGTTGTAGCTCATCGGAGAATGGACGTGAGCCTTCTGAGGGTGTCCTGTGGTGTCTGGCAACTCAATGTAGTTAGTGGGGGCCTTTGAGGGGAGGGGCCTCTGTGGATCATCCCACAGATACTTGATCAGTTTGGGATCTAGTGAATTTGGAGGCCAGGTCAACACCTTGTGCT
>JASGAT010387051.1:0-13780 GCA_030220025.1 Chelon auratus
TTTTTTTTTTAAAACTGCAGAAACACCAGATGTCCTTGTCCAGTCGCTTTCTGGCGCATTTCACACGTTTTACGCAGGAGAGCCTCAACGAAAGCTGTCAACCCCCCTGAAACTTATCGACAAAATCCCCACCCTCCAACAGCAAACTGAAATCTCTGGAATAAATTCACTTCACGAAGCCCGTTTAACTCTGCGCGCACACGCACAGAGACACGCACGAAGAAATCCCCACTTGCATTCTTAAAGCTTGACAAAAGTTTGGCTCGTAGCGAGGAAGAAGAGAAAGAAAGAAAGAAAGAAATGAAAATGAAATGTAAAAATTTCCACACATAAAAAAAAAGCCCTCATACACAATTAATTAGTACTCTGAGTCTGACTGGAAAATCTATAGGCCTGTGTTGGCGGAAGCGATCATGTCAGTATTTCTCAACCCTAATAATTTAACAGGCAGACTGAAAAAAATGTCAGTGGAAAAATAAATCTGACTCTTAACCTAAAAGTGAATAATGCGAACACTTCAGAAAATGAGGCACACGGAGATATGGAACAGAATTGTTTCTTATTTTTTTTTCCAGAATACATACAAAAAAATACCAATTCTCTGTCCAATGGTGTACACCTGAAAAATAACGGCAATTTAAAATGTGGACAATTTCTGAGATTTTAAGAAACAAACATGCATGTAAATTATTTTCTTCTCAATGAGACATTAAATAAGAACAAATACAATCATAGCAATTTCAAATTAACATCGAAATGAGGACCCCTACTTTAATTAGTACTCTAACATATGTGTGTGTGTTTTCACTTTACCTATAGAGTTCAGTTTCGACATAATGCACTTTTTGAGTTGCTCAAATATTTTCCATTTGCAGCTTTTATCGCCTGCTTTTAAGCCGACATATAAATAAATACAGTTGAAGTCCACGGATCCCGCCCATAAGTTTTAGCGCAGTTAATATAAAAGTCTTTATATTTGCATTCTTAGTACTATAAACTTTTAACAAGTCCTTTGTTGTTTTTTTTCTCCTCACTGGTATCCAAGCGCTGATGCTGTGGTGAGTCTCTGGCCATACAGTGCGTAAGGGGAGTAGTAAGGGCCGGTGGCTGCGGGGACGGGAACAGGGGCACCGGGGGTTGGCAGGGGGCTTTTGGAGTACGGATGGTAGCGGGTGCTGAGTCCTAACGCGTGATGCGGGCTCCTTAGAGCCAAAGTCCCGGGACTCCCGGGGGCTCCTGATGGTGGCATGTGCATATGGCAGGCCATGGCCGCTGCTGCAGCGCTGGCTAGGGATGAAGACCCGGGATAACCAGATATCAACTTCTCAGCCCCGGTAAAAGCAGTGTGTGTCCTCAGGTGGTTCAGGAGCTCCTCTGAGGAGGAGAAACGCTTGTCGCACGGTCCATTTGCCGACACCCAATTACAAACATGAGGGAGAGGGTCGTTGGGGAGCATGAAACCGTACGGGTACAGGGGGTGTCCGCTAAATGATGGCGCCGAGGAATGAACGCCGTGTATGGGGTGTGTCGGGTACATTAGTGGATAGCTGTTCTTGAGGGCGTTAGCGGCAGCTGCAGCTGCAGATTCGTGCGTGCAGGAAGCACTGGCTGCGCCCGCTAAGTGACTGGCACAATGGTAACTGAGGCAGTAAGGGTCTCTACACAGGCTGGCTGACATGATGGACGGTGGAGAAGCCCCGGCCAAGGGACTGGATCCAGCCTTACTGCAGCCCAGTGAACTAGCCAGCTGTGCGTTTACCAAGCTCCCTCCGTGGGGCAGGAAGTGTTGAGGGTAACCAGCATAGGCCCCAGCCAAACTACCTGGGTAGGTCATACCGGCAGGAGGCAAAGGGAAAACTGTCTGTCCCGGTTTGTAAGGAGAAACCGGCGCCACAAGTCCTGACCCGAGAACGGATGCGGAGGATACCGAAGTTACAGATGAGGACTCCGAGGAGGAGGATTTAGTGCCAGGTGTCGTCTCCTGGTGTTGGTTGACCTCCACGTTAATTCCACCACAGCTCACGCTTATCCTGCTGTGGCTAGTGGTGCCAGACCCGTCCGTAGTGCCATTTTTATTGCAGTCAGAGTCTTTCTTTTCGTCCCTTTCCCCACATTTCCCGTCCGATGGCATGGGAGAGGCTGAAGTGCTGGAGTTGGGGCTGCCTGTCCGCGGTGTAAACGGCTGGCAGGTGGCGCTCGGCACTCGGAAACCAGACTTCTCACTGCCAGAGACGCCCGAGGACGAGTCCTTCTTGTCTGAAGGTTTAGAATAAGGTTTGAAGCTAGATTTGTCATCCACACCAATGTCACTCATTTTCAAAGGGCCTGATTTAGATTCCTTTTCACTAGATCCATTTGATGTTACGGAGGACAATTTGGAGGAGGGTGGTGGGTCCGGTTTGCCGATCTGGGAGCATGTCTGCGCCAGCAGAGCTAGCGGACTTTTCTTGGCATCTAGCTGCAAAAAAAGATCAAATAAACGTTGATGAATGCTATTAAAACACACAGCGACAGCGTCCTTACACTATTATAAAATCCACAACCTCAGAGACGACCGTTTAATCTAAGTATTTCCTGGCTTTTCCAAAGGAAGGTGTGTGGGTAATAATTTTACGCACGGCTTTTCCGTGAAAACTACAGCCGTAATGCTTATAAAGTCAACAAATTGCGAGGCTGTATATTAGTCAAGACATAATAGCTTTAACACTGGAATCGCAGTTGTACAGGACATATCCCCGAATAATAGAAATACGCTTCCCGAACGTAAATAGACTGACGAAACGGCAATAACTTAAATATGATCAAAATGTTTCCCTTACCTCTATAGGACTAACTGGCGTAGAAGGCAAAGGCTGCAGATACTCCGGGTGCAAAATGTGTCCCGACCGTGCGGTAAGCATTTTCAAAACCTTGATGGGAAGTCGGTTTGCTTGCCGTAGTGGATCAGACGGAGGTGCGGAGTGAAGAAAAGGCTTGTTGATGCTCGCCGAGCTACTATTCCGAGAACTGCTCCTTTCCCACGCTGCACAAATATCACTATTTTTCAGGACAGACGCCGAGGGCGATGTGATCATGTCCCAATAGTCAGGAAAGGAAGTGGCGATGCTTTCGTCAGATTCATTAAGAAAATCAAAAAAAAAGCACTGCGCCTCTCTCTCGGGGGAAAAAAAAAAATAATCGTAAAACGCTTCAATAAAAGGTAATCCTGGTAGTAAAGGAGCAAGGCGCGGCAGCTGGAAGGAGACCGTGCGAGGTTATCGCAGATCTGTGGCTGCGTCTTGCACCATGAGCGCTGCGCCTTCTGTGCGTCTGTCTGCAGGTCCTCGCTCTGTACTCCCGAAGTACGAACTGGTAGAAATGTTCACTTCAAAAGCAGCTGAATTAGTCCGAGATTAAAGCCTTTGCCGCCTTCCAATCAAATGGGACCCTGAGGTGATTGGAGGGTCAAGGGGATGTGACGTTCTCCTCTTTGTAAGCGCCTCTATTTTGACAGCTCGGGGGAGGAGATAGGAATAAATAGTTTGGTTAGTGTGAACGCTTGCGCTGTTTGGTACGTGGGCTCGGATCAGGATGCGGAATTGCGGTCAAAAGACACGAGCAAACACAGTGTACCTACTTTAACGTAATACATTTCGACTTATATTAAAGATATACACTTTGTGTGTGGAAGATAAAGCACACTCAATTTTTTCGTCTTATTTTCCACGCAGAGTTGGTCAATAACTTGTCTTTACAGTGGCTTTCCAACGCGTAGCTACTCCATTTAAAGGCTATAAAACCATCCATCCAACAATCATCATGTTCAGAGCGCTATCGTTGTATTACCAAGCGTTTTAGCCCCGTTGTCTAACTGCCTCTAACCCGAGAGATGCCCAAATTACGCACACATTACGCACGGCCACCGCGGGGACTTTTTCTCCACCGGCAACCATAAAACCAACCACTTCAGCTTGAATTCCCTAAAAGACAAGCGTTGACAGGAATAGACCAATGTAGTGATGGAGGGATGTGAATGTCACATGTTTTCAGTATAATATACACCGCCCTTCTATTTCTATCTCCACCCCTCCGTCAAGTGTCAATTCTGCTCCACCGCAATCAATCAGTTATTTGTCAGACGCTGTCAATCCACCGCTTGATTTATGTCAGCTATTGTGGCTGATTACATGCCAGTGTGACTGCGGGAAAGAAAAAAGAAAAAAAAAAGAAGAACAAATGGGCACAGAGGGAGAGAGTGGGAGACGCTCCGCGAGAGACGCACCAAGTTTTCAGAGGAAATAAATCGATTCTGGTGTTAAGATTTAATTTTTCAGATGCATCGACAATAGCCCAGCAGCCCCCGTGTGTTAGACAGCGCAGGGAAGGCGAGGCAAAAGCTGCCGGATTAAACTTCATATCCATTCAGTCGGTTATTCAATAAGGTCTGCTAAGTTTTTGGAGTTGTTCATGAAACACCTCGGAGGTGGTATACATGATGAAACTTTAATAACTTGCAGACAGTACGGCTCACGTGTTCTACAGAGGTGCCGCTAGTGCTTTAAGGTGTTAAACTGCTTTTGCTATAATCGGCCGATTATGGTGTTAACAAGGAGCCTTGGGGAAAACACCGGTGCCAAGGAACAAATAACAAATAAATAGAAAATCAATAAATATCACATCATTAAAAACAGTAAGATAACTTAATGTATGAATATAGAATGATGTTTTGTATATATATATATCTATATATATATATTATAATCTACTATATTTTAAATGCCCTTTTTTTCTGAAATAAATCACACTGAAGTGAACGTTAATTCAGAAATGTTAATGTGCAACCACCCGGTCAAACATCACGCTCTCTCCAGTTTGGCTAAACGCATCAAGCCATTGTGTTGTTAAAACCTGTCATCTGCCTCGGGCACACTGTCATCTGCAACAAGAATAACAAAGACGGAAAAAAGGGAAACCCACACATTTTATATCCACGTCAGCTCGATTTTATTTACATACAATGAAAATGATTTATTTTCTTTAAGGGGCAGAGGAGCGGACGGGGAAAAAGAAAGGAAGAGAAATGGTCTGTCAGGCCGCTGAGAAAAGAAGTTTAAAATGCCTTGAACTATTCACCGCTGAGATGGCTAATCAGTATTGAGGCTCCGGGGCAATCGGGCAGCTTTTCAATGTGGTTCTCCTTTCATCTCAATCGGGATGGAGGCGCTCAATTAAAAGCCTATCAGTTTGTAAGTAAATCAACGCCTATCAAAGTTGTCACATCAAACAAAACGATTATTATTGCAACCCGCCTCTGCCATTAATCTCTTTCTGTGGTAATCTGCTTGACAGGTCAACTTGGAGAGCAAGAAAACCTGGAGTGGACAGTCGAGGGGGGCAAAATATGTTTTCTTGAAAAACAGAAATAAAATACGTCAAGTCCAAAATGTGCGTACATTCAATTTGGGATAGCGAACAAAGTAAAAGTGCAGCCTGCTGCAACCATTTTCAAGTAAAGAATGCAATGCAAACAAAAAATATATCCCCTCACAGGCCTACACTGATTATAACTTGTAGGAATAAATAAAAAAAGAACCAACAATTGTCCTCATTATTATTGTTATGTTAGACCAGTATATCTAAATGAACAGCAGTTCCAAAATAAACTTTCTTTTTAATTTAACGTGTGAGGGGAAAAGTCAAAATGAGCAGAGCTTCAGTGTTTTTTTTTTTGTTTGTTTTTTTTTTCTGGCAGAAAAAAAAGGGGGGACGTTTCACAATATGCAAAGATGTGTGATTGATAACAGGCTTGCTGTTTTCTGCAAGGGATGTCAGTCCGTGACACAATATGTGAGTTATTAGGGCAAAGAAGGGCAACCATAAATTTCCACTGTCAGGCGAAAACCCTCTTTATTGTCCTTATGACGAATGGGCTCCCCTTGCACCAGACACCAAAATACTCGGCATTCCTCTTAAATGGGAACACATTTTCGCGACCATAATTCACGATATTTAAATAGAAAGTTTTAATATCCCCTTATATTTCATAACAATGACATGTTTATGAATCACCGCGCGTGCAAAATGCAACTATTTACATCTCGCGAGGAAATGTGTTGGGAGTTGCAGGATTACTGTGAGCAGTGCTGGGCCGAGGAAGAACGCGTTCACAACAGTAAAACTGATTTATAGAGCGCACATTAAATAGGAAATAAACAACTTTCCTAATTGCGGACCTCCAGTTTTTTATCTAATCTGTAATTTAAAAAAAACTAAATCATCTGTGCCGTTAAGTTATTCGTTTTTTATCTTAGACCGCTTCCACTTTCTTATTTATTTTCAGAGTATATTTCATTAAACTCAAGCCTGTGGTTTTCAAAAAAGAAAAAAAAAAGAGCCACATAGAAGATATTCAGATAAAAGAGAACACAAGTTGCACAGGAGACTATTAAATCTATCAAAACGCATGCATGAAGCAGATTTTTTTTTTCTCTTTTTCCCAAGAAGGAAGGACAGGTTTACAGGAAAGTCCGTGGCACGACATTACCTGGAATCATTTCCTATATAAGCTCCGATGTAAAGCGTCAGAAGAATTTAAAAAATAAAAATAAAAAATAAAAAAAAGCACTGTAACAACATTAAGACGTCCCTCTGTCTACAGAAAACTTATTTGCTCAAACTCAAGATTGCGTTCGGTCGCATGAGAAGCACCGAGAGGAGCACAGAGAGCACTGAAACCATGCAGTCTCTCTCTCTCTCTCTCTCTCTCTCTCTCTCTCCCTCTCTCCCCCTCCATCTCTCTCTCCTGGTGAGCAGCAGGGAGACGGTGAGCGTTTCCGCGTATGGGAGGTCCCTTGTGACGTCATTCCGCATGCAGGGAGGCGGAAGAGCAGCATGGCGCTCTCTCAAACTTTCTGATGCGTCTTAGCCAGCAGCTCCTGCGATCCCAAAAGCGTACAAGTTTGCCTCCAAAAAGCAACAATACTATTCATTAACACGTTATATTAAAGCAGGACAAACATAGCTGCCAGCTAAGCTGAGTTAGTGTTAGACGATGTCTGCTTTTCCTGCATGTTCTGAATGAAAAAACAATGTTATGGACATTTTTTAAAATCAGATTTATTTTAAGTGGTCAGTCAGACCAAATCAGTTTTGCTGGGCTCTGATACACATACTCAAAGGCAGGTCTGTGTCATGGCTGACAACCCTGTGTTATTGCTTAAAAATCTAGGTAAAGGACATTAGATTAACTGGATGTAACACTAACCACTATTTGAATATCATGACATATATCATGCATGATACATGTCATGATATTCAAATAGTGGTTAGTAGCCTAGTGAATAGCTACTAGAAATCTCAGTGCACTGTGAGCTAAAATGTTTGTCTCCTGTTTCATATTTTTGGCTTAAAATGAAATTTTAGTTTTAACAACAGAATATATTCATTGTGGCAAATCTCCCGCATTAAAAGCCTCTCTCTCTGTGTTAGTGTGTATGTGTGTGAGGATTGTTTTGGCCTTGGGTATTCTCTGGTCGCTGGATTACAATTAGTTACAATTTCACCACTGCCCTATGCAATTTAATAGTTATTGATAATCACCTGCTGTTACATCTGCATCCAGTTACCCTTTAAATTGGGGATTTAGAGATACATAATCCATCTGGGCACAGGTTATCTAATGAATTATAAACAAAATGAACATTCTGAACAAATAAGTCTCTAAAACTTACTGAGACTAGCTTCATTCCCATTCCTATAATGTTGTTAAGTCATGCAAGTTGCAAGAGGTGATGCAAACTATATTATGAAATATGTATAAATATGTTCGTCCCTAATCCACCTACGAATGCTAACTATTGCAAATAGCAGGTGTCACATCACATGCTGTGAATAATATCAAGTGATCCAAGGTATACAGAGCTTACCAGCATTAGTATCATGGTGTGCATCAGCTCATGTGTCTTAGAAAGAGCCATTGCCTGCAAATATCTTCTTCCTTGATGCATTTAGTGTCCCTAGGCTATGTTTGTTTCTATCCATAGACACCATTTCATTTTGCATTCCTTTTAAAATGTTACTACTGGGGTGATTCATGCCTAAACCCCTATTCCCACACAGGAGACAAATTGAAAGGACAGTATAAGGGGTTTGCTCATGGTTCCACAGCAACATGACAGGTGTTTACGTATACTGTTTGGAATACAGACCAGTGCATTGTAAAACTAAAGCCAAAATGATTAGCCTAGTCATGTCGTCAAGTAGTTTGGACAAAACGATGGAAAACCTGATGTGACAAGTCTTTGGTAGCCTATCATGGTTATGTTTATACATTTTGAGAGAGATTCTGTTCCACATTCCACATCACAGGTGTCATTGTCAGTAAAAAGTAGCAGAACTGTGTTCTAGAATAGAATGCACATTAGTTAGAAGTTAAGCATTTTACATTTAAATTGTTAATTGCTTAGATGCGATGATTTAAAAAGCAGTATCCAAATAGTATCCTAATTTCAGACTAACTCATTCATTCTATGGGATAAATCTGGATGCTGAGTTTAGGAAAGCATTTGCTATTTGCTATTAGGGATGTTTGCATTAGAAATACTTCTAATGGTAGATATGGCTGGACGATCCTGTTTTTGACCCCGGAGCAAAATGAGTCCCAGCCGACCTAGTAGTTCTACTGAATCCCACCAAATGTTTTGACAGCAGTTTCCATAGGAGCTACATCTCTGGTAGGGAGAATGCATGTTCCTGTGAAAACTATTCTCAACAAATATATATATTCTTGCTGCTAGCTATGCCAAAAGGGTAAGTAATGTGTTGTATTTGAATGAATTTATGCTATGAATTTGCTTTATGGACACAGGGGGCAGCACTGAATATTTCATGGACAAAGAGGCATAAAGATGTTGGCAGTTGTAACTAGGCCTACCTGGAAAAAGGGTAGTCTGTGCGTTATTAGTAATATTTGTAAGAACTATGTTTTGGGTTTATAAATACCTTTTAAGAATTCGGATCAGAAAGGAGTTGGAGAGGTATATCTCCTGTAAACTTTATGTTCTGATGGTTAAGCAGGCTAATTAAGGAAGCTACTTAAGCTAACATAAGTAGGGAAGATTAATGCAAATATATAAGTTAAACCACTAGTTAATCCAGAGTTACTGTATAGCTTCTCGTGATCTCGGGTAATTTAGGCAGCTTCTCAGGCTACCATGGGGGACCTGCTACCTAAGCTAGCACAGGTAAATTAGAGGCATTGTATCCAGTTTATGAACTTTTTATTTATTTATATTTATTTTTTGAATGAAGTTTGAATGAATTAATGTAGTAATTTTCAGGTAAAGTGGCCGGCTGTTAGCTCCTTCTAGTGGTTAATTTGGCTAATTGAGGTGGCTACTGAAGCTTTTATATGTTAACACTAAGACATTTAAAGACTGTCCTTTTGCATATGTATACATTTATTATTATTTAGGTTAATGACATGAGTTTGGCAAGTAGGCTATAGGCCAGGGGTGTCAAACATACGGCCTGAGGGCCAAAACCAGCCCGCTAGAGGGTCTAATCTGGCCTGCAGCATGAATTTGCAAGTTTCTTTGCACTAACAAAGAGAAACAATTGGAGTTGTTGCTATTTATAGGTTATTATACTATTAGGTTACTGGTCCGGCATCCTTGAAATCAAATTAGGCTGTTTGTGGGCCCTGAACTAAAATCATTTTAACACCCCTGCTATAGGCTATACCCTCAGTCGGTGCACACCTTCAGGACAGGCAAACCAGGCAATTCTTTGTGGTCCCTTAAAAAATATAAGAAAGGTGGGCCCAAGATGACTATATTTTACAGGCCTGGATTTTGCTAATTTGGGCTGCTTATGTTCAGTATGTTTGGTTTGTTGACTTGTTAAGGGAACTAGCTCAAGGAAGTGAAATCTCTTGGGGATAGCACAAGCCTTTGCATGGGACCCCCCAGAATCTAGGATCGCCACTGCCCCTCAGTCAGCTCCTATGTTTAAGTGTTAACTAATACGCAGTGTAATGATAAGCAGCAGGTTTCCCCACCTGCGTTGTTACTGTAGTCCTAACCTCCATGAGACTGTCAGCAGCACTGACATTTGCTCACTAACAAACAGTGACCGCGTGCTTCCGCACAACAGCAGGTCAGCTGATCCAGGCGGCACGCGGAAACTGTAGAGTCAATTGAGAAGCGGCGGTAGACCCTCAAAGAAAGCTGGGCTTCACCATCAAACATCAGCATTTAATGTTGACAGCAGCGGGGTGTTTTTCAACGCGAGCCGGATTTTGGAGACCAACCCAGATACCTTTATCTAAGAAACGCTGATCTGTCAGTACCCGGAGGAACTCATGGCACACAACGAGTCGCTGGTCGCTTTGAATGGGACCCAAGTAAGTTTGTTTGAGGAACTGTTTGTGTCAGACTTTGTCTCCGACACGTAAAAAGCGATATCTTTAAACAAAGCAACGTATACCAGTGCTGTATACACACTGATTTTGTTTTTCACCGGTGTCATGTGACACACTGCAGCCAGAGTTAACTTTCAGTTGTTCGGATCCTCCCACAGTTTGACTGGAGAAAATAACGCCTCTAAAGCTGCAGCAACATCGTGTGCCTACTGCAATGTGTTGTAGCTACTGCTCATTTAATAAAGTGTAATTCTAAGAAAGGCATCCGTACTGTGTTAGTAGCATGACAGGTGTTATTGACACCTGGCGTTGTTTACAGTGAAGCATCATGTCTGTGTTATAGCTGCTGCCATATGTGCCATTCACTCAGATAGAACTAAACCTTACTGTTGTGTAGTGTTTTGAAAGTGTACAATATTTGCAGCTTATCTCACCATTATTATTTCTTGTTTTTAATTTTAAGATTTCATTCATCGGACATGACTGCAATGAGATTCCAGGATTCCTCGGAGACACGTACGGACAGTTTGCAAAAAGACTAGATCTGAGTTTCAATCAGCTCAGGTAAGAGGATGACAAGGCATGCTATGCACAGCCTCTGTTTACCGTGATCTTGGTCTACAGGTGGTCAGAGTGTCTTCGGGGATCAAAGAGCTGGATGAGCGTTGGAGCCGGGGCCCGGTGACATGCTGGGGGCAGGATAAAAGCTGCGATCGATAAATGTGACATGCTAATTCAGGGTGCAAATGGAAGAAAAGATTCCTCCGTCAGGGCATGAAGGAGCACCTCGTGGCAGCTGCTTCAGAGGGGGCTGCCATTTCAGCAGCAGGACTAGCATAGTTGATCTGGCAAGTAAAAGGGAAGAGATGATGGTTATGAGGTGCTTTTGTTTCTGAACCCTTTTCATGACTGTCAGGCCATGGAGCCATCTCAGTAGAGGCAGTTTTTTGTTCGCAGTTGTTGTCTTGAGGCGGTTGTCTGCACTGGAGATTTGAAGCTTTCAATTAATCTGACTTATGTTGTGTCATTGTGCAAATTCCCTCATTTATATGCAGTTTTCAGACCAGAGTAAAGGACAAAAAAAAAAATTAGTTCCCAGGAAACCTATGACCTTTTGACCTAATAAATACTGTATGCATGTGTGCACACTGTTGCTGTGTTGCTTACCTTCACACAGTGGACGTCTTTTTATTCTTTTTAAACAAAGACTGCTGCCCTTTCTTAACTGAAACTGAAAAAGTGTGAATCATAGTTTAGAATTTTTAATAACCTTTTTCTCTTCGTTGCTGTTTGGTTGAATTTTTTTATGGCCACGTTGCATTTTTTTTAATGCTGTATCTGGCAGTCTGAGCAGCAAGTGTGTCCTTTAAGCTCTCTCTTCCCTCCTCATGCTACAAATTTAAGCCACATTTATGGTTGCGCATCAGATCATCACTGTACGTAGAGATTTTCCATTGCAGAACTGATTCCTTCACCGCGTCACACACCAAATCAGTTTGTAGTTCATTTGTGTGATACAGTTTGTTGTGAAAATTAGTTTTATCCACTTGTATATTTTATTCAACGTTGCAATTCGTCACATTGGGTCAATGTCAGTCACATCAAACAGCTAGTAGTAGCCGTTTGATGAGAGCGTAGTAGTAGTAGTGAGGGGAGCATTGTTGTGTACCTGCATGGGTTTTCTCTGGGTGTTCCAGCTTGTTAGGTTAGATTCAGATGCAGAATCAGAATGCTTTTATTGTCATTGCATGTCCACATACAACAAAATGACTTGGCTGTCCTTAGAAAAGACTACAAACATTAGCATAAATTACACTTTCGTCCTGCTTGCCCGAACCACATATAAATTCCACACACGTGTGTTATTGTGTTAGTCCTGTGATAGCCCGGCGACCCTTTGTCCAAATGCTAGGACAGGTTTTAGCCCCCCCCGCAAACCTTTAAGACAAGTGGTAGTAGATGATGGATAGTAGTAAACAAGATAATAATAATAACTTCCGGGCTTTTGATTAATTGCTCAAAAATGCAGAACTTCCATGACCTTTTTATATTTCTTCATATTGCAAATAGGATGCATGTTGTTCTTACTCTGTTGGACATAAATGTCTCAGTGTTACATCAGAGGAAGTGAAAGGCTGTTTCGTTTCATGGAGCGCGTTATGAAATCTGACCCAAACCACTCTTCTATGTGTTGGTTTCAGGGATATCAAGGCTGGCATTATGTTTCTTGCCCTTGAACCTGTCACATTAAAGACTGGCTGTTTAAAATCAAATATTCATGGCTCAGATATTACTAATTTATTATTAGTTTTCACTTCGGCTAATCTCAGATGTCGGATATCGTTACTGGACTTCAAAGGGTGGTGTGGGCAGGGAAGTGGTAAAGAAGTAGTACTCCAACCATTTGGGGCTCATATTAGCGGACTATTGATTGACGGTTTGCGAGAGGGAAATGGGATCTGTTGCGTTGCGCTTCCTCTTTTATGTTTAAATGTTTCATGTTGAAAATGTGTATCACGAGCTAACAAAAAAAGCACCCAGAGACATTTGTAAAAGCTGATTCCAATAAGTAGCACCAACATAACATTAGCCCTCAGCCTAAGCTATATCTTTATCCACACTGAATACATTAGCTACAGCGGTTATTCAAACCTTTCCGCCATATACATTCTTGGTGGGTGTTGATGCTCACATGACAACACTGGGAGGTCATGGGTGGGTGGAGATGTGAAATTAAATAAGCCGCTCAACATGTGATTGTGTTTTATGCTAAGTAAGGCACAGCAACCCCCCACTAGGCTTTATATCCACATGGAATGCAACTACGAGATCCCTGGCTCTTACTTACTCTTTGTGCTGCTCTATCTACCCTTTGGACAGACTTTAGTAAGGAAAAACTCAAGTACCATGTACTACTATAGTTGTATACACCGATCAGCCACAACATTAAAACCACTGACAGGTGACGCGAATAACATTGACCATCTTGCGACAATTAAATGTTCTGCTGGGAAACTTTTGGACCTGGCATTCCTGTGGATGTTACTTAGACATGTACTACCCACCTAGACCAGACCAGGCACCCCCATCTCATCAGGATTCAGCCTGAGACACACACACACAAAAATGGTTTAGGAACAACTCAAAAAACACCTCCAAATTCACTAGATCCCAAACTGATCAAATATCCATAGAATGCACTGGAACAAGCCTGATCCACAGAGGCTCCTCCCCTCAGCCCATAAGACCTAAAGGCCCCCCACTGACAACATTCTGTTGCCAGACACCACAGGACACCCTTACAAGGACCATGTCCATTCTCTGATGAGTCACAGCTGTCAAAAGTGGTCATAATGTTATACCTGATCAGTGTAGCTCTCT
>JASGAT010387055.1:9058-30113 GCA_030220025.1 Chelon auratus
TCGTAATTGACTGAGACCATTGGCATTGTGCTTTTTTTTTTTTTTTGGTTTGTTTTTCAGCATCATATTATATTTTGTGATCTGTTGGCAGTGCTTGCTTGACTTGCTAACAGTCTGACTGCAACACACCTGGTCTCACTTGACTGCAACCTAATCGACCTCTTTTAGCCTTTTGCCATTTTTTTAGTTTAAATGTTTTGGTTTTACATCAAACTAATTTCTCAGTCTGTGTTGGATGTCTCTTGGTTGTTCCACCACAGCTCTAATCAGGCTTTTGCCTTGTTGTATATAATTAGTAATTCTCATCTGTAGCATAGACTGTATAAGAATATGGACAACGCATCCCCACTTGCTGGCACAGGCCAAACTGACGCTATTTTCCCAGTTATATGGGTTTCGCCATCTTGCAACTTTGGAGCCAGAGTCTGGACAGTACGGTCCGAGAGTGGAGCCACGTGGAGCCGTGTTATCGATGCCCCGCCCACACTTCTGCCAAACTTATGTTTTTGATTTAATTTATACTTCTTTATACGCTCTGCCCTACCTCCGCCAGTTACAAAGAAATGTTGAATTATACACTGCACTTACTATTTTTTTTCTCATGGTCCTATGGGACCGCTTCACGGAGCAGTTAGCATGGCGACTTGTACTCATCAAGATGTTACATCCTGTTCCTATGGCATCAAATAAATAACTAAAACTAAATTTATCAGAAAAATGGACTTGAGTATGCACCATTATTATATTAACATTATTATGTCTAAAATGACAGAAACCATCCTTTTAAAAAAATATTTTGGCGTGGAGAGGTTGGAGTTATGACCTACACTGCAGCCAGCCACCAGGGGGAGCTCTACTTGCTTTGGCCTCATGTTCAGAAGCTGTTCTACAGTCCATCTCTTTTATATTCAATCACATCATCCCATTTCTGCAAGGGATTCATTGGACTGAATCTTACTGAAAATCAAACCATCAAACTATGCATTGTTTCAACTGGACCTCAGTGCAGTAGATAGAACAGGACATAATGGCGCCTCCAAGGTGCACGTCAAGATGTCACACTTCACTGCACAAACTGTGAATTAATATGATTTTGGCTGTTTAGAGAATATCACATAGTGCAAATAGGTTGATGGGAGAGAGCCACAAATGATAGTTGGCAGATAAATGAACAAGTGTCACATTATTGTCAGTATCACGCATCTGCTAATAAACAGCTACGGCAAGTTGTAAATTGAGTTATTCTGTGAGATGAATGCTTGAAAGCTATTTAGTTTGATACTATTTGTGCTGTTAACATTCAAATACCTAAATCCTGAGTGGCACCTGTGCACTCTGCATGCTGGCAGTGACCAGCACAGATGGGCGGTGCTCTGAATGTCTGAATGGAAATATTGACACGAACATGAAAATGCTTCTCAAACATGACGTCAAACCAAGAGATTGTTGGACCCGTACGGTTCTGTAAGTGTATTCGATACTCGGGATGAAGAGGGAGATATTTTTACTCCAGCATCCATTTTGGCACATCCCACTCATTCACAAGGATCTATTTCAACCATTTGTCAAATGTGCAAACAAAACCTGCTATAATCCTGACTATAGCGTGTGCGCTTGTAAGGATAGAATTCTCTTGACTGTTCTTGTACCATGAACAGCTGACAAAGAGCTTATCACAGCGGATTAACTGCTGCTTTTCCACATCAGAACTGTACTTTTTCACACACCACCAAAGAGTAGGGGTGTGGCGTGCAGCAAATCTCCCTGTTGCAAAATCTCCCTTGTGATGGTTGAGCCTGTAGACAAGCCCAACGTGACAACTTGTCTGGCAGCAAGCAAGGTAAGCATGTACAACGAGTACAGAGTGGATGAAACCTGACACCCACCCTATTACCGCATGTATGCAAAGCCAGAGAACATATTACCCTAAGGAATCAGGAAGTAAATGCTTTGATTTTAAGTGAATGTATTTACAGCGTATTCATCATTGCCACGGTACAATCACAGCTGACTTTATCCAAGCTGAACACTCATGTGGGTGTGTCCCTGTGCAAAGATGTCTATTCAATGGCCTCTGCTTTGTTTTCATGACAACCAATAATAAATAAACCTTAAACATTGACTCACTAATTCTAAGTTGGGAGTTACTCAGCCTCAATGCCGAGGTGATAGCTCAGAAACCAAGCTGAAGTAAGTGTTTAGGCTATCTCCACAATAAAATGGAAACAAGGGAGTATGATCCCTTTCCTCAAAACTGATATTATTGTCCTAACAAAGCCTGCAAAAGGGGTATCTCCTCACTTTTCCCGACTCCTCTTCCTCCTATTAGGCATCCGAGGGACACTCATTTGCAACACCGAGGCGACGCCGTGAATATCACCCTCAACTGCTAATTCTCAGAGGTCTCTGTGGTGGTATAAATCATTAAGACAGATACTCCTCAGAGATGCTATGGTGGTCATATACCTCTTGCGCCAAAATGAATTTGATTTCATTTGTTCCATGCTCCTTCTTTGGCAAACCGCATAACAAGCTGAGTGATGTTAAACTTAACCCCTTGTTGAGATCATTTGCATTATTTTCAGCTCATTTAAATCCCCATAGCAGGATATGCAAAGCAAGCGTTATGGGGTTTGGCCGGGGATAGTATTTCAGATTAAATGATACATAACATGTCACTTGAGTCATTTAAACCCACCGACTGATGAGCAAATTGTAAATTCAGTCTCATTCCAATGCTTATAGGTGAGCCTTCCATCTGCAGCAGATGCAGTGATGTGCTATATGGAGGATGCTCATTGTGAGGAGACCATTGTTCTACTGCTAATCCTGGCTCAGCTTCTCAACCAACCAGCACTGGAGGCTTAAATGCAGCAGCCCTTTAATTCTCCACTTTGTGCCGTTGTTGTCGTTTGTTGTTGTTGTTGTGCCTCTTCTCGTAAATAATACCAACAGGCTCAAGAAACAGGCCCGCAATCGAATGTGAACCATGTCTGTAGAAATGAATTGCGACTTGCAAATTAAGTTTTTTATTTTTTTTTTCTTCTTCTCCCCCCTTCCTTCCCTTGGACTGGCTCTTGTTGTCTGCCAGGAGATGTGCAGTGGCAGAGATATGACTGTGGTGTCGAAGAGCACATCAAAGAAGGGGCCTATGAGAGGTCTGCTTTACCTTTGAACATAGAATAGGATTGGAGGCTGCGCCAGCTCTCTGCAGGCACGGCTCAGGCTGATCAGAGGCTGCCCAGCGCAGCAAATGCAGAAGCAGTGGGCACAAACACTCGTACTATAGTCAGTTTCAAAGGAGCCCTCTACCCACCACTGATAGCCTACACACAGAGTGAGTGCAAGCTTTGCCACTGAGGGAAACTGAGACTGTATGCCAAAGCACAACACCCCACAGAGCTCAGGCAGTGTCGTATGGAACAAAGTTAACGATTCAACAGTCTCTTACATAGTTCCTCCTAAATACTGCATTTCTCAGTACGCCAAGCCAGCATGAGGAGAAAAGATAAGTGCATACTTGAATGTAGTCTCTCCGAGGGGGGTTCAGAGTGTCCACAACCGTATTCAGAAAAACAAATCACACGCACCTTTATGTCTGCACCCGCCAATGGGAATCGGATGGTGCAGATAAATTCAGCGCGCTCCCCTGACCTGTTCCCGGGGATTGATTCAATTAAAATTAGCTTTATGTTTTTTTTTTTCCTTTTTTTTTGTCTCGATCTTTCTCCCACTTCTTCTGCACAAAATATTAATTACATGAATCATAGTTCACAGTCTCTCAGTTAATTGTTCAGCAGTAGAGCATTTCACAGGGCCGCAGCTGAAGCCTGGGAGATGAAAACAGGATGGAGATGTGGGGTGGGGGGGGGGGTGTGAGGCGTTCAGGAAAGGGGGAGGGGCATTAATGCTTTTCCACTGTCACTGGACTGTAAAACGCAGATGGGACCTCCATCATGTGTTGTTGCTCAGTACAGACACAACCCTATATGATTTAAAAAAAACTCTGCGTCTGTGCTTAATTATTAACAATTGATATTAATCATCTGCCTCACAAAGTCTAAGAGATGCTGCTGGTACTGAAGTACTCATCCTCCTCCTCCTGAAATCTGCTATTTATTATAAGTAACACGATCAAGTCCCTAATCATAGCGGATATTCTTGTCACTTCAGAGCAACACGATGGTTTCAAAATCATTTGGCAAATTATCTCACAAAAATGTGCGTGGGCAGAAAAGTGTTTATGAGCACAAACCATTATCAGGTTAAGCAGAAGAAACCCATGAGCTAGCAGTTTGCTTGCTTTGCAATCTCGCCCCCCATATCTTGGTAACAAATTTAGAGTGTGGACTCCGCAGCTTACCAAAAAAAAAAAAAAAGGTCCGTAGTCTGGCATTGGCCCACCAATTAAACAGATAATTATGCAAATGTAGCCTTTACTTAGTCAGCGAGTGGGCAGCAGCAGCATCTCGCGCTTTGTACGGGGCAAAGGCTATCGCTGTAGTCGCACAGAGGAGCCCATAGTCAAGCAACATACTCATTCCTCCCTTTGGTTTACACACACTTGCTCGAACACTCTTCACCTTTAATTATTGGAAACAGGAAGCTTACAAGCCGAAGTCAATGACCACAGGGAGAAAAAGGAGACACCCCTGCTGACTGGGCATGAAAAACACTTAAATATTACAATACTGTAACTGTGTACTGAATCAGTAAGCGCTGCTTTCCTGAACTACACAAAGAAATCACAAAAGTCTTTCCCTCTAAAGTGTTATTTCTCTTATCAGTTTGTCAACAGAAAACCTTGTCTTGAATCAAATAAATAAAGTAAAACGGAGTCAAACTGTTAAGTGACAAAAGTGCCAATGTAGTTTTAAAGTGAGAGAGGCCTCATTAGTATTGGATGTAACCTCCTTTGGCAAGACGTCTAACAGATTGAGCGGCTCTATAAGCGGACTGAGCCATTCAAGATGCACACTACAACAAAATGCTAATGGGACACACAAAGCACTGCGCTGACAGGATTTCGATACAGGGATTGTTAACAGTCAGAGAGAGCGGAGGAGAAAGGCTGGATGCCCGAGTGTGCTGATCCCACCTGTCTCTCTATACACTTGGGGGGAGAGACGAAAGCAGACCCTAGGATGTTCAATATGTGCTTCTGCTTGACCATGTCTCAGACCCCTCGATGAGAAGCCGTGTCTCTGTAGCAAGGTGAAGCAGCACAGCTCGAGGAGTGCAGGAATAGGCCAGGCTCTCCATGCAGACCTCGCAGCACTTCTCTGAAACATTCATGAGGTAGCCAGCATGAAGTCACAAAGACAGAAGCCAGCGTCTGATCCACATCCACAGTCCTCTGCCGGAACTGGACCCCCAATTGCTCCTTAACCAGGGTGAGTGTGACAAGCCCTCTCACATACCCCATCAGCCTCTGGCTGTGGGCATCTGTTGGGAATCTGGTGGGCTCTGCAGGTCCTGGCCACTAACCAGGTCCCTCCTGGAAGGGTCGGGTGGCCATGCTGAGGTGCTCTTTAAACTGAGAGGTCTCACACTTGAGAGGCCAAAGTTAACGCTTTCCCTTGCAACGCATGTGTTTGTTCCTTAGTGACAAACAGAGGGCTGCTTGTGCCTGCAGAAAAGACACGGTGAGGCTGACATGTTTGACTTGGAGAGGAGTCAGGCCTGTCTACGTAGCTGCAATAAAGAAACAAGGCTGTGCTACAGAGCTAATACTGACAGAGGAAATAGTCCTGACTGCAAAGACCAGGATGTTTTCATACTGTAGCTAGGTGCTCATGGATACGGTTAGAATAACAGAAAGGTCACAGACTTACAGTAACTTGGCAGTCACACTAATTGTTCCTGAACTCAAACCAGAAATTTCCCCCAAATCTGAAAGCGTCGACTATTGACTTTAACTTTTTTTCAAGGGTCTCCACAGTGTCATAAGTTGTTAAACAATTTGAGGGATCCAAAATCATTTTCTAGTTTCCACAGTTTACCTGACCACAGTTGGAAGGTGAGCCAGATATCTGTCAATTACAGTAACATGAGTCAGTCCTGCCTCCACACCAACTGCCAACGGTGAATGTCAACCATTAAATAGGGAGGGCTTTGTCTTCTTTTCTTCTCTTTAACAATCATTTCATTATAGTTAGACAAATTAGTAAAGACATGCATTGACACTAGTGTATCAATCCTGTAAATAATATAGAGGAAGGAAACAACATTGCATCAGTATAACATAATGAGGCAAACTAATATCAATGAAAAGCAATGTACAACTTGTCGGGTGCTTAAAATAGAAAACACCTTTATACCTTTGCACAATTCGCACATTTAGGGTATAAATAACATCTTTTAAAACTATCCTATTCATTGTAGTAATTGTAATTAGCCTTTCAGCCATAATAATAAAGTTAATCAACCAAACCAGTGTATACTGCATGTGTATGTGCGTTTACAAATATATGTGTCTGCCTGAACGTGTATTTCATGTGTATAATTTACACTTCATGCTGTGGTTGAAGCAACATGTGCGTGACATTAGATGTTCCTGACAGAGCAAAGCACACACACTGAAATACAAAAAAAAAAATAAAAATCACTGAGTCCCTGTTACCTTGCCACGACCACACTGCACGACAATCACAGCACCACAGCCACAAAGTTGAGCTGTGTTAATTTGAGCATTACATATCCACAGGCGATCGGCAGAAAGCCACCAATTACACAGAGTTTTAAAGTGTCTAATTGAGGCCCTTCAGTCTGAATATGTTATTGCCAGTTCTGATTCAAGAATGAAGACAACATGCTCAGCTGCAGCCTGCTGCTCACTCTTCAAGGGATATGTGGTGTTAATAGGATGGATGCTCAGCCTTTGGTTCATCGTCCTCCTACTGAACCAGCGCGCCGCAGGGTGATAATCCTTATTTTGTTGCACTGGCTTATTACAATGCTAGCAGTAAATTTTGCATTTAACCACAGGCCCTAGCTGCTTGATGTGAGAGCAAGCCTCCGGAGGGAGTGTCAAGTCTACGGCATATCATGAAATGGCCTATTGTGCGGTTAAGAAAACTTTTGAAGTTCAAAATTATGCTTTGAAAAACTAAGCATCACGTTTGAGGAAGACTGCGCAACGTTCCCGTTTCTGACATTAATTATCATCGTCCCCCCGTACTGATGTTACATTACACTTAAAATAATGATTTATGAGCGTAAAGTCAAAACTATAAGAGACAGGCATGAAAAGACACGAGGCCGAGATGAATGGGAATGATTTCTGGGACTTGAATCAAAACTCTTCTAAATTGGAGTGCTGATGAACTTGGTTGGCCTTTAATTCCACTTTCACTGCACCAAAAATGCAAAGCTTTGTCCACAGACTCGAGTACGGGTCACACTGATTTCCATGACTCTAACTCCAAAAACAGCCACCAGACTCTCATTAGGAACCCCATGTTGGAGAACATGAATAATGCAGCACACTTAGAACACTGGCCAGCGTCTGTACATTCACCAGTGTGTTTGATCTTGTCAAGTTTAGCTCACATTTCTGCATTTATTCTGTGGCGTTTAACTAAGCAAGTTCCCCGAATGCACACAAGGGTGTCGCAGGCAGTCACTGATATTTGATGGGTATAAATATGGGAACGTTTGAAGATTAACCCAAAAGACTAATGCCGCTGTAACACTTGCAACGAGTAGATCAGCTAATGAGAAGCCAGCCCTGGTCTTTGGCATCATAAACATTTTACCAAATGTATTCCAAAGCCCCCTGGAAAAGCAGCTTGAAAGTTCTTCCCCTCATGTACTGTACTTCATCTCATTACTAGAAGGAGTCAAAAACATCAACAGGAACTTTGAAGCTCTGAGCTCTCCTGTGAACCGGAAGGCACAGAGGTGAGAGTGGGCATATTAAATATATATATATAAAAATAAACACTCAAAATAGTCCATCCCGTCCACCCACTGAGGTGTTACAAAATACAAAATAAACTGCAAGTGCATCCACACAACAAGTGTTATAAAAAGGCATCTTATAAATGATACGGCTCTGCGAGGCAAACAGACTTCAGCAATTCAGCTATCATCTTTGTCTTCGCTTCTTCCCAAGCACACAGACTGAACAGAACGTTGAACATGGAAAACAGAGCAGTTTATGTAAATGTTCTTTACATGTTAAACCGTCTATAAAGCTGGAGAACGCAAAAACCAACAGCCCATACCAAACTCAACAGGAGACAAAGCAGAGGAGACGTCTGTACTGGTACGTTTATGACGCAAGGTTTCAAGTACAAAGCCACTTATTTAAACTCCGATCAATATTTAATGCCACATTAATTGAGGTGAAATGTTAATATGAAGCTAAACACGATTGGAAGTAAGTTTTTTTGTCACTGTCTGAATAACAGAAAGAAGCTGGGAGAAAGTAGGAAGCTGATGGCGGTTAATACCGAGCCATCATGCTAGAAGCCCATTGATTTGAAAAGACTTGAGCTAAAAAGGGGGAAATAGGCATGTCAAGCTTAGCTTTATTGAAGGTCAGAGTAGCCTACTTGCAGTGTGGGCAATCTTCCCCTTAAGTCATTTAGCTTTAATTTCCACATCTGATATCACAAAACGTGCTCCCTGTAAGAGGGATAAGCTTAGCATTGGCCGGAGCTAAAAATAATAAGTCTTAGATGTTAAGAGACCAAGGTTTGTTCTCCCAAGTCATTAGCTGAGATAGCCGTTATAGTGACTTTTATTCCCTGGGAGGAGCGCAGGAGGAATGGAGCACTGCCCGTTCTCGCCTTCAATGTCATTCCAAAGAGTTTCGTCTACTCAAAAATAAAACAAGATTTTCCAAGAAACATGATTCCAAACTGCAAGATTACCGACACGATCAAGGTCTCTCTTTTTCTTCTCTCTTCTCTTTCCGACCCGCAAACCATTTGAGCGCGGCGCTGAAATAATGCTGTTACAAGTTATTCAGTCACCAAGTCAGAACCTATCAAGTCAATTTAATGATGATTATCCACGTACACTCCCCAGTGGATGACAAGCTGCATCATCTGCATAAAGATAAGCGCATCTTCAGCGCACACTGGGGAGATACCATCAATGCCCCTGTGAAAGCAAAGATGAGAAAGTTCAGCAGAATTGCCAAGTACTCATCGAAGAACTCAATTATAGTAAACAAGAATAGTTAATTTGTTGCCAGCAGATAATCAAACTGGATTAAGCTGATAAAGAGTGATTTTAAGGTGCTGTGGCAGGGAATGCAGAGAGCCAGGATGTTTCCAGTTTGATAAGTCAGCCGGCTCCTCCTTAAAGCACATTGGGATATTTGATACACAGTCACTCATCCTGCCCCTTTGACAGCAGTGAAGGTAAAAAGTTAGGGGCTATAAAAATGATATACATGACAACGGCATTTCATCATGTGTTGTACCAGCTCCCAGATACTCGCTGTTAGCGCAGGACCCAGAGGAGCTTCTGTATCTCCATGATAAACTCATCTGGCATGATTTATTAACTAGTGATTCACACTCTGCTCTCGCTCCGTAACGCAGACACACACACACACACACACACACACTACTCCACAACTTCTCTGGAACAGTAAGCCTTTCCACAGGGACAGTCAAAGTCATTAGCACCTCCAAACTTTCTCCATGCTAATTTTTGCTTTGATATACAGTACTGGGTAGCTCATTTAAAACATAGTTCAGAAACAGAGCACTAATGTTTAAAACTTTTACACCCAATACAACTTCATGCCGATGTCACATAAGAGAACTCACTTTAAATTGCGCAAACGTTAATAACGTTTCTCAGAAAACGCTTCTTTCAAGTTCCATAGTTAAAAAATCATGACTTGTTTCACTTTCAACTCATCAGTCTTGCTGTGGATTCAGGGAGCCTCCCATCTTTAGGATAGTCTACGCTGGTCAAAATGACCTTGTGGAGGTTAGGCTAAGGCAGCTGTCTTATCACATCGGCCCTACCCAGGTCTCAGGCGGTCCATCGAGTGCACTGCTGGCACCGGACTGCACAAAGAATGCTGGCATCATTTCATTCTTCGAGCCTCCATCTGCCACGACTCTGACCAAGGGGCTACTTCTTATTTTAGACCATCTATTCGCATCCCCGCATCCGTGTCCGCTCATACAGACCCCCACCGGCCCATCACCCCTGTCCCATTTACCCCTCACATCCACTCTTCAAACGCAAAACTTGGGCTCCCAAGGCGGAGCTAGGCTGAACTCTATGAAGTAGACTGGAAACATCCGTGTCCTTTCCCAAACTTTGTCAGGTGAAGGATAGTGGTTCTGCTCTAATGGACAGAGGAGCCGCTTTGCCCTCTCACTTACACAGCACTTTAAAAGGAAACCCCAGACAGCCAGCACAAAGGCAAGCTTAAGACACCCGTATGACTTTGTAATGAGTACAGTTCATTTCCAAAGTTGTCATTTCAGTAGCTAAAAAACATCTATGTATTATATTTCCATTTGTTAGGGTTTACACCCTACTTTAATATAATTATCTTCTAATCTATTCATCTCATTGCCTCCGTTTTTTCTTTTTTCCTTTTAAGCCATACATTTTTAAATTGAAACGGTGACCCTCTTCCTCTCTGTTCGCTCGCAAACAGACACACACTAACGCATATGTCGGCTGGCCCTATTAGGAGAGGCATCACGTTTTCATGACCACTGCCGCTACCTGACACGCCACGCTAGAGACCACAACATCTGTAATGATGGATGGCCATCACATTAAAAATATCAAAGTAACCCCAAAAGAAATACATTCGGAGTGACATCTATGTATTACCACGGGGGAATGGTTGCACATAATTGACTTCATATGCAGCTAGAGTGAGAGCTGGCGTGCAGCTGACAGCTCTGTGGAGATAGTGAAATTTTACACTGCACAGGATGTGCTGTGGCGGATGACAGACTGCGAAGGCCAAATATTTGGTGAATGGCCTCGATGTGTTCTAATTTCACATTACACCTTCTCTTGCAGGCTTATCGTGGATATTTCCACTGCTTTCCATGCAAAGACAACGCGAGAGTGTGTGTGTCATATAAGAACGCAGTAATCGGGGTCGGATTCTGACATGCGCACGCTTCGACAATGTTGCTTCTTTAACCACCTTGTTGGCTGGGCTGGTACATGCAATCGCAGAGCCAAGTTAAGTAGTGAAAGATTGCCAAAGAAATGTCTGGCAAGAAAAAAAAAAATCTCTCCCGCTGGATAAATCTCCACGGTAGTAAAGTACACCCGAGGCCAGTGCTGTACCTGAACAGTTGACTTTGACTTTTTTTGTGTTTGGAGTCTCACAGGTGGGACCAAATTAACTGTAATCATACCCAACTTCTCAATTACTACACCTTGGAAATCACAGGTGACAGAAAAACTTAATATCAGAAGCTTATCTTCTTGAGGAATTTGTCCATATAGTAGCCAAAAGGCTGCGGTATATCCACAGCTGCTTGTGGGCTAAAATATAGTTTACTAGGGAAGCATAAACCACAGTGACCTCCATTTCTTGAACCTTTGGCTTCAGAGCTTTTGTTCCCCGTGCCCCTCAGCTGCACTGTGCTACTACATTGTCTTCCCTCTATCAGTTGGAGAAGACATTACTTTGGTGAATCTGAATTGTTCGGTGTTTTGAGATTACTCCCCAGGGTGTGCATCACAGCCCCACACCGTTAGTTTGGAATTTAAAGTTGTTGCAGATTAATAAATCATAATCCCGAGCTCAGCACTCCTCAGTCACCTTTTTTGTTGTATCCAACACCCCTATTCCCCGCAGGCCGGGCACAGAAAGGCATGTAAGATCTGCGCTGCACAAGAAAAGGGGAAACAAACAGGTGGTGTAAACCTCGGCGGGCCCAGCGTGTCTCCGCGAGAAGCCTCCCCGACTCTGTCCTATCAAAGCAGGTTGCGAGACCTTGCTGCAGTTCCCTGGTAGTCCCTTGCTATGCACACTTAGCGGCCTCTGGGAAAAGCACTCCAGGTGCTCATTGACTTGCATGAAGGCTGACTTTAGTTCTCACGCTGGTGCATTCGAAAAGACTGATGAGCTGCTATTGATCTCTCGCAGAAGATGCTTTTTTCTCATGTACAAAGAAGATTATGTAAGGAATGGCAAGACAAGGATTTTACCAATTATCTTCACTGGTTATTATTGTAGCAAGCTTGAAAACATTACAGCCGGAGAAACATTCAGAATTCTTTTTTACCACCAAGACTTGTTACCGCTACCACTGGAGGAAGCATGAGAATCAGCCTGATTCGCTGTGCGCGGACTTCCGAAAGTAGACTGCTATTACCCATGAGTGCTGAAAGATGCCCAGCGTAAGTGAGATGCCGTTTGCTTTCAAGGACACTTAGGATCCCAAGGTACTTGTTGAAGAGGAGGAATATTATTAACCCCAGTGGCATGGCCCTCCATTTCTTCATATTTCCCTGGCAGAACCGTCAAACCATTATATTACAACATTTCTTTGAATAGTGAAAGCTAATTTGACTTGGGGAAAATTGTTCTGCGTAAGGTCAAAACAATGCCACAACAATGGCGGAAATGGGGCATTTTAAAAATAACTAGACAGGAGAGGAAACTTCAGAAACACAAGCTGTTCTTTTTTTCTAGGCCAGTGTGCACCAGCTTGCCATGACTAGACACTTGTCTAAGTAAAACAAAAAAAGGGAAGGTAACACACTTTTACTTTAGAGAAAAGCCAGATGAGAGTTGATAGATGCGTAACTTGCTTTTAGATTTTCGGCTCAAACGTTCACTTTGGGAAACTTTGCAAAAGACCTTGAAAATTCTCGGCCGACAAATTCGTCACTCGCACAAACCAATTTAAGCTGCTGTCCCGAGCCTGCTTGGGGACGTAAGAACCGTTGGTTTCACCGGGTACAGTAGAGGAAATAGTAGCACCACCCGAATGCACGAGAAACTAAAGCCTAAGCAGCTAAAATGTCAATTAGCCAACAATGCCAAAGCGTTAGTGCCAAACAGATGTCCTTAGAGTGTTACTGCCAGGTGGTTGAAATGACTAAAGTTTGACCTCAGAATGCTACAACAAAACAGGTCACCCCATCACTGAAGAAACTAAGGCTTATCGTCTGGGGAACAGCAGAATCCACAACAAGTTTGCCAAATTAATTTGTGCAGAAATTGAACATTTGTTGCATGAGTTGCACCAAAGAAATGGTCTTAGAATTACAGAATAATTGGATAACCTCTAAGGAATACGACAGTGTTCAGTAATTTGCATAGAGATGTTATGTGTGAAAATTCATGCTAGTGGTGGAGGAGAGCTTAGATTTATTTATATTTTTACAAAAAAAGAGTCTAATAGCACAAAATTGGCTGTTAAGATTAAGATATCAAGGACCAAAGTGTTGGTCAAGGAAAACCAAAGCTACATTTGCCGCTTCTTGCAATTTTTTAAAAGCTTTTTCTTTTTTTGCCACGTAATCTTACCTGCTGCGCTGTTTGTGCTGTCCACTTTCTTATTCCTGATCAGATTTGGACGCAAACACAGACGTATGGATTTGAGAAGTTGTCGTGTCCAAACAAGAACAATGTCAGTCAGACTTTGACGGAGGGGGCTAAGGAGCAACTGCTGGTTTCAGCCAAAGGATGATTTCCAAAAGAACAAATACAGTATAACATGAATATGAATTCTTTTGAGGTTCATTAAGAGTTACTCTTGCTACCCAAAATATACAGCTGTAAAATTGAGATAAATAAGCAATAAGTCCCTTTTACACCCAAGTCTATGACCAAACTGTTGACAGTCCAACTGCATTGTGGGTTTTTGATAAGGGAGAAGAACTGGAAATGCAATATGGCTGGTTGTGTTGTATTGATAACTATATTTTTTAAACTATTAACTACTACAAATAATGGAGTAGATGTAATTGCCCCACCCTCCAGATGGCCAGACAATGGCAGCAAGCACCATGTTAACATGTTAAGACAAGACATTCTGCTGGTAATGCATTACAGTGTTACCAGTTATAGCATTGGAATATGTTTTATTAACTTATCCTCCAAACACACAGTTTGCCAGTAATATGGCTGGCGGCCACTGTTGATTTCAGCCCTGCAGTGAAATGTCTATGGAAGAGAGAAATGCCATAGAAGGTCTGGCTGAGCAGGTGTGCTTTTACTCTTGTCTTTTCTGTATAGGACATGGCAGTGTGACAATATTCTGTCTACCATCCTTAGTGACACAAGACTCTGGAGCTCCCCTATAATTAACCCTGGCTGAGCTCCAGCCCAGGTAGTGCGGGAGAGAAGGCCCAGCGACTGCCAGCATGTCTGGCAGAAACCATCCATTCCCCAAACCTGGAGATGATCCTGCACAGGAGACACTTTGACACTCTCTACTGCATACACGGTGGACTCAGCAGAGCTTCAGCCAACAAACCCATCTGTGGAACTCATTATTAGATCACTGCTAAAGACTCAACAAGACCCTCCAAACTGACTCTCAATTCTGCATTTTGAAATGGTGTCTATGTACAATATCACTATTCTTTCACCTCATTAAGTGAGTCACATTTGTCTTTACATATGCCTCATTCAAATATTTGTACTGGAAAGAGCTGGTGCTGCCTCTTTGTGCTGGTCAGCTCTGCAAACCAGACAGGCTGTTTAGTTTGTTCATGTGGCACTGAGTAATGTAAACAACAGGCAGCAAAAATTAGTGCATTTTAGATAGAGAGAGGCATTAATATGTAAACGGTGTCGCCTGTAGAGCTCCTACTACATGTAAACCTTATGGTATGTGAAACATTTCCACCGCATCCAAAAGTGCTGAGCATTATCGTGCATCAGCATTTCTTAAAATGGCCCCTAAGAGCTCTAACATTCTCGGTATCATCTCAGTCGTCGCTGGATAAAGAGAATCCATAAGCCCCTTATTGTTTGCAGTTTGACCAGGTGCTTGGCACACAAAACCCCTACATTTATCTGCCAAAAACTGCTGGCTCGTGCACAAGACTTCAAACATCTATGCGCTGAAGCAAATTCTTTCAAGAACCTGCTCTCCATGTGGAAACGCAGAGTGTTTATATTGAGATATATCTTTCAAAGCGGGGAAACAATTTAACAAATATTTATGAAGTGTGTATAAAGCATAATGGTTTTATAACAATGAAACATCATCATTATCCATCTCTTGTCACAGTCTGTTACGACACAGTTTCAGTTAATGAAATTCATCTAATCACACGTAAATTAAACAAATCATACATTTGTAAGAGCAGCCTCGTGAAATGTAGCCTTTTGTGCTGCCTTGAGATGAATATGAACCTGGGGTCAACAGGTTTCTTTTGCGAAAACCAATTAATATTTAATTTGTCTGCAAATTAAATATTGAGAAAACAGGAGTTTTTTTTTTTTTCTATTAGATTAATTTGACTGTGTTTCAAGGAAACATTACACCAGAGCTGCCACACTCCCCTCACCTTCCTGGTTTTGGCTGCAGTTTTCTTTCAAAATGATTGATTCGTGAATGGATGACTGCACAGGCCTGGTGCGCAGCGTTTTCTTTTTATGCTGCCAGAACCGTCAGTTTAAACATCTTAAAATATTTCTCGTGTAATGTTACACATCCCATTTGATCGGATGGCATATTTTATATATGAATGCTTTATTATAACTTAGTTTGAAGTTGCGGTAGATGTGATCACGTTATCCAAGATTTCATTTTCATTAATCCCAAAGCATCCTGTCTAACAGAGTCACTAACAAGTGATCTTTTGTTGTTACTGGACATATTATGTACAACTTTACACAGTTATGCGCTTGTCTCTTAACAATGAGCAATTCATTGCTTTCTTTAAGTAAATAGAGTCTATGACACTAATTACTCCATGAATACTCTTGATTCAGGCATTTTGGCGTTCACATCCATTAAACCTTCACAAAAACTCACAACGCCTAAAAGATTTGACGTACTTCACTCGCCCCGTCTGGGACTGCTTGTTTAGACAACCTGTTCTGGTTTCATCGTGTGAGAAATCATACCAAACAACCCACAGCATAACACTCCCATTCCAGCAGGATCCTAGACTCACAACTTGCCATTTGAATCCCAGCCTACGAGACTCCACAAAGAATTTAACAGCTTTCACAGCAATTTTTGAGTTTCGTTTTAAATTCCCTTTTCCCAACTTTCGCTCAAAAGGCACACAAAGGAAGGGACTCTGTGATTTGTTGCTAAATTTTCAAAAGCCAGCAATGTTGCTTGTTAAGCTTCAACATGTTCAGTTTATCCAGCTGGCAGACAGTCATTACACCAAATCAGACTCACTGGCACTCTAAAAGAGTTCCCTCGTATTCAAATCCTCATATCTAAATAGCTACCGAGAAATAGTAGAAATGTGAAATATCATTAACAGACTCCAGACGTATCAGCGATTGCATCTATTTTTCTTTACCTTACTTTCAACCATAATTTCACTTTCCATTAAATACAGAGTGGTATAAATCATTTTACAGGATAGATGGTTGAACCTGGGCTGTCGTTAAGGGTCAAGCAATATCCAAATGTGTGACACGGGTTGAAACCACCCAGCTCTCCGCAAATCAGCTGGGCACAAAATACCCTTCTGTTCCCACTGTCACCTCCTGGTACCTTCACGCTTTGTGGATATATCTGGGAGGGAGGGGGGAGGCAGGGGAGAGCCAGAAACCAGGGGCTGAGGCCGAGGAGCCTGGATAAATTAGCCAAACCACTTAGGTGATTTCAACTAAAATTAGCAGTGCTGCCTGTGGGCTCCATCAATTCTGAACTTGCTCAAACTCTGACAAGCATGGGGGAACTTTTTCCCCCTGGCCTCGCTATCTGAGAGCCCCCCCTCTGCCTGGCTCTCTCTCTTTCCTCCTTACATCCTATGCTCCGCTTGCCTTCCATCCACGTTTTACTATAGAGAGCTCCAATTAGGGGCTCGACGCCGATATTGGATTTTATTTGATGCAGCGGGATAATAAAATGAGAGGATTATAGAACAACCGTTTGTTAGCACTCTGCCCACGCACATGCAAGATGAGTAGACAATTTCCTTTATGATAGGATGGCATATGTGCAATATTTATCTACACCTGGTTTTTCCTGGCACTGTTTTTTTTTTCCTCCTCCTGGCCAAATTGCCAGTCTACCCAGACTGACAGGTGGCCACCCTGAAATNCGAGTTTCAAAGCAAAAAAAAAAAAAAACTAAACACAGAGAGCAATCTGCAATCTTACACACACTGCAGTTCAAGTTTCTAAAAGAGCCCGTGAGTCCTAAATAATTTTATGAACAGCACGGGTGAAAACCTCTATATCTGGCACCCATTCAGCCTGAAACGTCACATTTCTGTATCCGCATATGTTTGTGAAATCAACCACAAATTTTAAGGTGATTTTTATTTAGCGCAAATTAACTGCTTGAAGCTGCAGGGGGAACGTCGCCTTTCATTGCTAATCAGACAACAACTCATCAGCAGCCAGACAAACAGAGCGCAGGAGCATGAAAACCTTAAACACACGCGTGCACTCACGGTCACGCAGTAAATTCAACAACGACAACAAGAAAAAAAAAAACACCACAACTAAAAGACGACATTTAGAACGATACTGCCGTGACTCACTGAAGCGTTCGGCCAGACGTGTAAACATGCAGGACTGCTGGAGAACACAGAGCAAAAGGCAGATGAAGACAAAGACATTTAAGAGGAGCGCTTGGCTCAACCAGCCACGCAGACTAAACTGACCTATTCCTTAATCGCTTTTAATGAAGACAATGTGAGCCCCGAGAGCCGCCGAGACCCTGAACGCCGGTGCTGCCTGCGTGCACTGGCTGCCTCGCAAACAAAGCAGCTGATTTTTATTATATTTTTTTTTTTAATTTTAAACGGTGAATTCCAAATCATCTCTCCCACAGATTACCTTTCGCCCCTGCAGACTTCATCTAATTTGTTCAATTAATGGGAATAGTGTTCCAATTAAAATGTCATATCCAGATGAATTTAATTTGAGATGAAACTGCCTGTGACAACTGGTTGGAGAAAGATCTCTGAAGCTGTGATATTAACACCCATCAATCCATTTTAGAGTCATGCTTTTTACTAATAAGGACGCTTTTGTCATTATTTCACATTGCTAAAGATCATCTTCAGTAACATAACAAATAAATACTGCTTCAAAAACACAGATTTATTGTCATGGCTGCTCAAGCTGCGATTAAAAAGAAAATTTACCACATTTAACCCTCTTGCAAGAGCACTATTAGGACTAGTTGTGGTCTCCATTCGCCCTGACCTGTTTGGTGACACCGTGTTTTGTAAGCTCCTTCCAAGAGGCAGCTCAGAGATACCGCTGAGACAAAGAGGTCAGATCAAATTAAAACTATCCGATCACGCCGCTGTACAACACCACAGCCGGGGCTGTGTTTTGTTTTTTTTTCCTTGCCATTATGCAACCGCTAACATCTGTTACTTCTTCATAGACATAACGTGTGGTCTAACAGAGCTGCAACATTATATGCTGGCTTATAACGAGAGCTTCGATTTACGCAAAACAGAACAGGAAAGAACAGTGCAGGCCGTTTAAACTTTTAATGACCAAACCGAATATCACAAGGATAAATGCTCCGACATGCAAAGTGGTCGACTTTTTCAGCTTCCCCTGTGAAACAACGCATTTGCTCACATGTTAAATGAATTCATTTTTGCTTCAACCTCCGCCTTCTAGCGAGCCAGGTCTGCCAAATGTATGCAGACAAATGTTCCCATCTCTTATGGGAATGTCTAGCGGAGGGCATTTCAGTGGGAATATGCGAACATTCTTTATTCGGCGTAACAGCACCCGCAAACCTATTGTTTTGAGTTGACAAGGTGCTCCACGGAAGCATGTCAGCTCTTATATCAAATTCGCCATTCTGACCTTCGCCCTAGTTTCAAGTGGGGGAAAAGGGAGAGCACGTGAAGCGGAGTGGGAGAGAGTAAAGAGGAGAGAAGTTACAGAGAGGAGATTTCCAAGGACGACTCCAAACTTCCTAATGGAGTCTCCAGAAGCTGGACGCCAGTGAGGAGGAGGGCAACGAGAACAACAGCTCCCTCTGGGGTGAAAAGACAGGGCAGTGGTCAAGGGCAGCTCTAAGGTAAGTAACCAGATAACTTTGCTGATCCATCAACTGTGCATGTGAAACATTAAGGCATCATTTCCAGCTACGGCCCACTGTGAAGACAGAGATGTCTTAAAAATACCAGCTTCACTTTTACGTCTACTGCGCCATTTCCTCTCCTCTTACTGTAAATGTTTTGTCATCTTTCTTGATTTATATTATGTACATTTCAGAACTATCGATGAATAACAATCTGGAAAAAGTATACAAACTGTCTGGTGGCCCAATTTCAAACGCAGCTGCTTATTTTGTTTTCACAGGCCTCCCAGATTTATGTAACAGAAATAATACATCTCTTCTAGACTGCTGCTATAGTCCTTTCCGTGGAGCCAAACTGTAAAAATACCTTACTCTTAAATAAAACATGAACACGGGGACGCAATTGTTCCTGCTTCCTTTCATGACATCAGGGTGTATTTTGGCAAGTCATGACAAGAATTGATACACAATCAAACATTAAAGAGGCTTGCCGGTATTAATGCAGCGCTAACCTCGGTTTGTGTTTCCGCAGCCATATTTTAATGTCCATCACACGTTTTATACTCACTCATTCACTTTACACAAAACTGTGGACGCGCAACTCTTTATCAGAGGTGATACAAAAAAGGAAAAAATCACAAATCTCCTTTGTGTTTTGTTATTTCTAGTCTGACAAAGTGCCCAAAGTGTCACAATTGCAACACTTTCTCCATATGCCTCCAGACATCATCAAAAGGCTATTTTTACTTTTTATTGGTAAATCGTCAACTTTTATTTGAAAGTAAAACAAATGACAGACGTTTCAGCCCCTTGGCGCGCCATCATGTGGGCAGGACAGCAAAGCCAGGCTGCCTGACGAATGCCCGGCCAAGGCAGGCTGGAGGGAAGTGAAAGACACTCCTCCTCAAACGGGCCCGTCAGCTTTCAAAGAAGCAGCCATTAGCGAGCGCTCATCAAGCGGGAGCGGGGGCCCGTCCATTCCCCCGGAGAAGCGGAGCAAGCGGCAGGCCACGGCGCCTCCACTGGGGGGAGGGAGGCGGAGGACTACAGAGATGAGCCCCGGACCCAGTGGTGTTTCCGAGCGGAGTCAAGCCGCACGTCCCAGGCTCGCGCTCAATTCCCAGCCCAACTGTCACTGCTGGCACTCAATTCAGCCCCTTCAAGCACATAATCTGTGCTCGTATGGCTGTTAAACACCACATACTCCGGTCCTTCACTCATTCCGTGCCATGGCATTGTTGTGTCTGCAGTCTTTCTATTATTGAGCCATTAAAGGATTTTGGATAGGGAACCGTTCCTTAGCATATGGTATCTTGATCAGTGACAAAACAATAAGGCTGCTAGAGACAATAGATTCCTTGCATTTTTAGAAACTGATCATTTTTTGTGCATTAAGGATATACAGTATGTGTGCATACATGTAACAGGGAGGCCACCAGAAGGAGGCCCAAATGCGGTGCTATCTCCAGGAACAGATGAGAGCGCCGACTGATTCTTGCGAGTCGGCGAGAGAGTCGCTGCATTAATCTCAGTAAACACAGTGGGGTCTAAGGTGGCACCGTGCCATCCCGGAGATTCCTCGCTTACGCCCATCTCTCCCAGTGACAGAGCGATAATGTCACATGGGTCCAGGTGAGCGAAAAATGGCCGCCCGCTTGATGCTCAGCCGGCTGCTTTAATTGGCTAAAACAAAGTAATTTGAGAGCAGTACGGGGGGGCACGAGAGGGTAAATGATGGGACAGAAGGTCATTGCTTCTCTTTTACGCTGCCGTGCGCCATCCACCAACACTCCCAGCATGTGCTACAGTTAATATTGAGATCTATTATACACTAGCCTTTCACCATCTGCTTCACACACACTGAGAACCTGTGCTGCACACCTTGTTAC
>JASGAT010387057.1:0-24736 GCA_030220025.1 Chelon auratus
GGTGCCAAATCATATGCATGACTCCTCTTGCCATGCCGCTTCATGTGGCTGCCAAGTGAGGTTCACTGGGGTGTTTGCCAGGGGACCCAGACTACTATTCAGAGCCCCCACTCGACCGCGCTCGCACATAAAAACACCTTCCTCGATGCCCTCACTCCCTCATTCCCTCCCCCAAACTGTACCAGCCCTATGCCCTCCCATTCCCCTCCCACCCTTACCACTACAGTCTCCATACCACACTCATTATTAATGATCTGAGGGACAGCTTTCATTTGATCTATTACTTAGGATGGGACGGCGGCTGCTGTGCTGCTGCATCCCTGCTGGATTTTTAATTATTTCATGGAGGGCTTTCCTCCTCTTCGCTGCTCCTTCTCTGTTGTGCAGATGAAATATTGAAGTTGAGGAGTGTAGTGCAAAGTGGCCCCATACAGGGTGGTGTGTGCGTATGTGTGCACGTCCACTCCTCCGCTCCCCTGCTTTTGTGAGTGTACTTGTACGTGTGGACTTCGAGGGCAAGGCCGAGCTTCTAACGCATTAATCGTCAGATGGATCTTAGTTTCCCGCTACAGTGCGGCTCAGACTTTTATCTTGCAACCCTGCAGCGGTGAAGTCACAGATTAGAAGCCGGCTGCATTAGTCATTAACTTTATTTCTCAAACCGCAACTTCGAAACGGACATTCAGTGTGCTGTTATTGTTAAGGCCGCTGAGTTTATCCTGGCCAAGTGACAAAAACAACAAGAAAAATAAATGAAAAATCGCAAATGTTTCCACGAGGAAAAACACTGTGACAAATGTGAGGAGAATTATTTCACTGCATGTGTAATGCACTGTGATTATGGGTCATTAATGTCATATTACTCCCGTGTTGTGGGGCAAGTAATGGCATGATATCACTGCACACTTTTTGTTGCCAAGAATATCAACGCTAACGACATCTGACAGGGAAATGTGGCTGACACCGCAGGCACACGCAACTTTGCATTCAGGTATGTCTGTCCTAATGGTAATCAAAATTCCACAAACTCACCAGGCAGCTTGCGAATTCAGTAAACTGTGCTTGGATACCTCATGCAGGAATCCATAGTCCATAAACATAATGACACCTTTGGTTGGTTTATGTGGAACATGCAATGGTACGATTTGAATCCACGGCACCTCTCTGCGCAGTAAAACACTGAATCGCTGGGACTGGTAGTAGGAGTAATCCGTGCGCTTATGTGGGGGGAGCAATGGAATGACATTGATATACAGCGCTCCATTAATTGCCATATGAATAGGGTCTGCATTGGTTGGCGCTCTGCTGATGCATCACAGTAAAAGAGATGGGTCACTCTGTCTTCCCCAGCCCGCAGCTTTGCCAAGCTCATAATTACTAAAACCCTCAATTAATCTTCCCATCACACAGGCCAAATATACACTTCCTCCCTATATAAATGAGTTACAGTATATGCTCTTAGTAAATGTGCATGCGCTCATGAGAACATCAAGTCCAAACAGCGCTGTGTGATCTCACTCAATAGCTGCACTGTGAGACACTCAAGCTATAAGTACAAGTGGCCTCAGCTGTGTCTGTATCCCACAGCTGAACCAAAGGAAATAGCAATCTGCAGTGCCTGTGTAAAGAAGCAACATGTTCATATAAAGTTTATGTGCACTTATGGAAGCACGCCAGAGCACAAGCATGTGGCGCACACAGTTAGCAAAGTTGTTTGAGACGTTTGTGGAAGACATTATCGCTCAAGGAGAGACCACAAACAGATGTTGAACGTGATTTTCTTTTAATCTGAAACATTTTTTAACAAAATCAAAGTTGCTGGAAATAGAATGGTCTGTGCACTTAAATGAAATGTAACTCAGCAGTGTTTATAGAGATGTTTCTGTCCATTTCCTCAATGTCAGGCCAAATAAAAGTACAGCTACAGTACATTGTGTCTGAAGGTTTCACAACAGGAGTTGAATGCACACTTCTTGAAAATACTTTTGTGTGCGTGTGTCTACATGAATATGTATTTCTGACTGTAGCATGTGGTTCTGGCCCCTGGCCATTCAACCTTTACTCATTGTGAACAGAATCTCTTCTCCACAGTCCAATCTGGCCTCCATGCCTCCAACTATCGCATTCACAACACCTTACTGGCACCCAGTGGTGAAAGGAGGAACTGCATCCACTTGATGCTTGGCTGCCAGCAGGGGAGATGGAGAACTGTTTACAAGTGGCATTTGCCCCTAATTAAAAGCAGCACTTGTTGGAGCACTTGGTCTGCGGAAGGACTAGCATCCACAGTGACGCAAGCTGGGCCGCTGATCCTCCGATAAGCCTCCTCCACTCTGCACAGACACACACACACACAGACATTGGTCAACAAGTGAGGAAACTACAAATATAAACAGGACAACTTTGAGTGCTGTGATTGCTCACGGCTTTGCTGCGCAGTAAGGTGTAAAATAAACTACATCTGTGTGGAACAACACAGATGGCCCAGGGACGGCTATTTCCTGAGACCGGTGAAGAGCTGTCCTTGTGTTAGTGATTTACTCACTCCACAGAATCTCTCATTCTTTCAGAGGCAAACCATCAACTCCCTCCGTTTTCTAATTCTGCCGGCCCAACATCTGGCCGTCCCGTGTGGAAAGGCCATTATGTCAGGATGGAGGATGAATGAAAGCAGCCATCGACCTGTCTGAGCAGCGACTAACTGGGCCGAGTTTTGACCAGCTTAATGGAGCACAGCAGCTCAGCAACTAAACACCTGCTCTTTCTCATCAGCTGCTTCTCCCGCGGGAGAGTAATTGATTGTTAAGTGTTTGATGGATCTGACTAAGACTGAGCCGACCTGACCGTGAATGTACAGTACAGTCTGTACCCATCTGTGCTTTCACAGTGAAAGAGAACTTTTTTACATCAGAGCGTGTAAAAGAGTTGTCCACGTATGCCGGCTTTTCTCCTGTCCCACTCCAGGTCCAGTACAGTAGCATCATCAGAGAGGACCTCAGTCAAATTAGTAATAAGTTATGCATGATAAATCTATTAAAAGAACTATATTTATCTTACACTGTGTGACTACTATACCAAAATATTAATTTATATTCAGGGACACAATGTGTGAAAAGGGAAAATCCCAATCTCAACCAATTATGGTGCAAATTTGTGATATCTCGGTCCTTAAACAAGTACCCATTAGTATCAATACAGTTCAAGTAATCTCTTAAACTAAATAACTGTACTAGTGCTGAAAAGATATGGTGATTAATGGATTAGTCGATCGCTAGAAAATTAAATGTCGACAATTAAATCAATTAATTGTTTAAGGAGAAAATGGGTTTTTAATTTGAATGATTAATTGTGTACGTTCAATAACAAACTGACAGATTAACTGTTTGTTTAACTGATCATCTGTTGCAGCCCTGCCCGTTATTTTAAATGACGAACTCAAACGTGTGCGTATTCAACACATACATTAAAGCGATCTCACCTGAGTCTGAAAAGCTGGTTGTGATCCAGCTCTTGCTCCTCGTCTGTCTTTCCTAGACCTCTGTCCCTCAGCCTCCTCTTCCTCTCCTCGGGGTCCAGGGTGAGTGAGACCACCAGGCTGGGCTGGAGCAGGTCACTGGGCCACCGGTACACCTCCGATCCCTCTCCCGGAAGGTTACCGACTGGGCCGCTTACTGCTGTGGCGATGGCGTAAGCGGCTGTGCTGTGCCAAAATCTGCGGGCGGGTAATGGATGGTGGATTGAAAGGTGAGTGATGGATGACTACCATTTCAGATCACTACGTTAAATATTGAGCTGTACGGTTGTTGATCTCTGCGGGATCCACAATGTCTCACAGGAGAAAAAAAGGTTACAAAACTTTGCCAGAATGTCTCTGTTGTCTTTACCTGTCAACAATGACAGGTGCCTTCATGCCCTCTTGACTGATTTGTTCTGCTGTGATGTAGTTCCCCAGAGCATAGAAGGCCCTGCGGATGAGGGGAGGCTCCTGGTCAAAGCGGGCTCTCCAGGGGGACAGACACTGGGGAGGGGACCTCAGAAGGGTGGCCCCCAGGGTATCCCTCAGGGACTCGGTCAGTGTGGTCTTACCTGTGACGGCGAGGGGAGGTGGAAGAAGGAGTCACCACACAAACAGAGGAAGGGCACAAAGTTCGAGCACATTTTTAGAGCACATAAGGTACAGTTCATCCTTTTTGCTTCATTAAATCAAATAAGGGACTGAATGGAAACTTGAAAAGTTGACATAAAACTCCAATGGCTGAGTTTTCTTGAGGTTTGCAAACAGTATTAGATGAGCGAGCTACCCAATAAACCATTTTCATAGTGATGTAACTTCTCTGAGGTCATGACACATGATATTCCATTAGGCGAAGCTCACTGGCAGATAATGGTTTTAGCAGAGAACAACCGGCCATCACTTTAGCAAGACATCTATACATCAAACTGATCACATATTTATTTATGAGGTAATGGCATTAACCTGTGGCATCCAGGCCCTCTATGACAATAACAGGGAAGTCTGGTTTATTTCTGGCCTCCGCTCTGCTGGGCAGCAGCTCCAGCACAGACTTCGCCTCTGGGATGATGTCACCACACTGCAGGACAGACAAAATCAGTTTGCCGCTGTGAGAGGAGGCAGGAGGGAGTCGTAGACTGCCGTGCACATGAACACACACGCTGCTGTGGGCCACCTGGCCCTGAGAGATAAATGGAAGAAACAAGCCCTTTGTGTCTCTTCTTAATCCCTGCATTACCTCCTTCCTCCACAAGAGTGCGTAAATTTGCCAAATGGAGTTACGCTGTATTTCTACACTGCTCCTTAATGCAATTATAAAACTGTTCTTTGGAGTTTTTACTCACATTTTTTAAAACATCATAGGCCTCGTTAAAGCTGTAGAAAACATCAGAGTTGATGATGTTGAGAGTAGACGGGTGGTACTCTGGCGCTGCTGATGGTACCACGTAGTAACCATTTGGCATTTCCATCCCTTGGCTTTCTGTATCCGACCACAGATGCTGGGTCCACTGCTGGCCACCTTCACCTCTCAAGTATGAACACACCAGCACCGGGTCGTGCCGTGTTAAATCACTCAAAAGTCGCTCTATCGGGGGCGAACTCTGAGAGCTGCCTTTTAAGAAATAGCCCCTGATGAGAGAATCCTTGACATTTGGCAGAAACGAGGACATGGGAGACAAATGACACTCCGGAGGCAGGTCTCTCAGCAACTTGTCTTTCAGCTCCCCGTAGAACTTGGCCCTTTGGATCCTGTCCCTGCTGCAGACCAGCAGAGAGTAACACCTGTCATGGTTTTGGACTTCAGCGAACACTCGTGGCGCTTCTTCCCCCCGGTGCTCTTCTTGAATTGCAAAATAGAGAGGGGCTCCATCCAGCTCCACTGAGAAAACACGAGAGGACCACCGCGGAAGAAGGGACATTATGCGCCTCGCCATGTTTTGCTCCGGCCGCGCTCGCCGCTGCGCATACTTTTGCCATAAGGCATCGGTCGAGCTGAAGGGAAAACGAAAGTAAGAGGAGAAACGAAACTTTGCTCTTACTCAGAAATGCGGTTGCGCCCGAAAGGACACTGTCTCAGCTGATGCAGAGGAATGCTGTCCTTGTTATCGTCCAAGTTGCGTTTCTCCAAAACAAAAGCCGATATTTGTTCTGGAAAGTTGCAGTACTGACAGGGTTGTTGAAGAATGCTTTCATCAAGAATGCATTCAGTCTGGGCACGGCAGCCTTCTGCAGAAATGCATTTGGCTGCACCTGAGCAAGTTGCAGCGTTTATAAGTGGTGTAAGACGTACACTACCCTTAAGTACCACAACAGCAGTGTAAAAATACACCATTACATAAAACTACCATACTTAAGCAAAAGTGCATAGTATTAGTAGCAATATGAAGCTACAGTATGAATGCATGCCTTCTTAAACCTACATCTGTACAGTGTGAAAGGCCCCTCATGTTGTTTTGCATGATGCCTATTTAAAGCATCAATGAGTCAGCAGTGTGTTGAAAGTGCAGGAACAACAAAAAAGTCTGAGGAGGTGTGATATGGCTGACGGGAGATGAAAGAAGTACAAAAAAAATGAACTTTTGTCTTGTTTTTACTTTTTATGTTTTCTTCTAATCTTTGATTTTTGGTCAGATGTTGAATTGTTGTTGAATTTGTTGATTTGCTAAAGCTGCCAAATAAATATAGTGCTATGGAAATATAAAGTAGCAGATAATGCACATATGAAGTACTCGTGCAAAGTATGAGTTCATCAAAAATGTACTTACTTTGGTAAATGTGCTTCCAAAATTGGCAGTCACACAAATAATACCATCACCTTCACACCACTGAGTTTCCAGGAAATTGAAACTGATGTAGTGAACTTGCACACTGCATCAGTTAGATGTGTAAGACAAACCGGAGTGGACTGAACTGATAACACTGGTGTAAACACGAAATGGGTGAACAGACTCTGTGCACTGAGGACACTCAGTCCTGCCTCTGACCGCTCCGCATTGGCATCAGCCGCCTGCCATGGTGGGGTCTGAACGGCAGACAGGGATAGACTCACCAAACGAGCCGGGAAACGCAACTCTGTCCTGGGATGCCCCCTTGACCCAGTGGATGTGGTGGGAGGCAGGGAGATGATGTCAGTGCATTTATCCGTAACAGACAACATGTCCCACCCCGTGCATGGGACACTGAGGGCGCTGGGGAGATCCATAAGTGACACAATGTGTGTAGGAGGCATACTGCTTGCAGCTGATGTCAGACTCTTTAACCAAGCCTGCTCCCTAAACCACAGACACTCCAGAGCTCAGTCACTTAATAAATGTCAACATTTACTGTGCAATACTTACTGGTATTTATTTTATACTAGTTATTGTTTATACTTTTTATATACTTTAGTATTGTTCACGCTTATTGATTTCCCCCCATATGTTACTGTTCTATCTCCTCTGCTGATGTAACACTGCAGATATCTTATCTCATCTAGTATCTCAAAAAGTTCAACCTAGTGCTCATTTGAGCCACATGACTTCATTTGTGTTTATTGCATTTAGATAGGACCAAGTGTTTCCATCCAGTGTTGCAGTTAGGTTTCGTTTTTGATGTTTGGAAACAGAAACTGCCGTGGCGTTCGTTTGACCAACTCTCCACAGCTATTTAAGACGCGCCCCGCGGCATTAAGACTTTACCGAGCACGGCGCAAACACTGCAGGTGTAATAGACTTGTCTGAAAATGCAGCTCTCTTCGGTTATCGCGTCTCCGAGGCTGCTTTTGCAGTTCTTCATCAGTACCATCCAGTGCGTTATTGCAAGCGTCTCTTTAAAAGTTTCCTATTGGACGAGAGGAACCTGCAAGGGAGCAAACTCGCCCGTGGATTCCGTAGCTGCTGTCAGCAAGGATCAGAGCGAAGACCAACTTGCAACGACCCCGACGAGTGTCAACTATCACTTTACGCGCAAGTGCAATTACAAATGTGGATTCTGTTTCCACACAGCAAAGACATCCTTCGTCTTGCCTCTGGAGGAAGCCAAGCGTGGCCTCAAACTTCTACAGGAATCAGGTAAAATGGACAAATTGGTAGCTTTATTTGTGCCAAACCTAATACATGCAGTTAAGTTATTAAGTTATTTATCTACGTATATATTATTAGGAATGGAAAAGATCAACTTCTCTGGAGGAGAGCCCTTCCTGCACGACAAGGGAGACTTTCTGGGGAAATTAGTTCAGTACTGTAAGCAAGACTTGCAGCTCCCCAGTGTCAGCATCGTCAGCAATGGAAGCATGATCAAAGAGAAATGGTTCCAGAAATATGGTAAGATACCAAATTGGATAAATTTATTATGACATTATTTTGCAAAATGCATTTTTGCAATATTTGACATATATTTAATGTAAGGGGGGGACAAAATTAGATTCATGCTGTTTCTCATTTGTTTTTCCTTCCAGGTGACTATCTGGACATCCTTGCCATCTCTTGTGACAGCTTTGATGAATCAACCAACCAGCTGATTGGCAGAGCCCAAGGCAAGAAGAGCCACCTGGACAACCTATTTAAGATTCGCAACTGGTGCCAGCAGTACAAAGTGGCTTTCAAAATCAACTCAGTCATCAACACCTTCAACATCGACGAAGACATGTCGGAGAGCATCACAGAGCTCAACCCCGTCCGCTGGAAGGTACAGATTGAAATAGAAAGTGTGTAGCCTTTGTGTATGTGTGTATCACCTCGAACATGCTCATCCTCTCATTCTTAACGTTCAGGTGTTCCAGTGTCTGTTGATTGACGGGGAGAACGCTGGAGAGACAGCCCTGAGAGAGGCAGAGAGGTTCGTCATCAGTGACCAACTGTTTCAGGAGTTTCTGGACAGACACAGCAGCGTCTCCTGCCTGGTTCCTGAGTCTAATGAGAAGGTAAAAAAAGCTAAAACAAGGGCAACTGGATCTGTAGGGTTTCTTGAAGATGTCTTGCCGCATCCCGGTAGCTTCTTCTGTCCTAAAGACGGGTGGGGAGTTGGGGTTTAAAAGGGACCACCTGTCGGTGTTGCTCATTTGAAACTCGCATGGCTAGTGTCTGTCAACGACCAGATTCTTACCTTTAGTGGGAGGAAACGGTTCGATCCTGGTTCACGTCTCCAATAAATTGTCAGCCTCAAGGTGGGAATGGAAGCGATTCAGCTGTCCACCTACAACTGAAGCACAAAGGACGCTCCTTTGAGGACACTAGTGTTAATGGACACTAGTGATGCTAGTTTCTGATGAGCAACACCGGCAGATGTTCCTATTTAAACCCTGGCTCCCCACCCCGTCTTTTAAAATGCAAGAAGCTCCTCAGATGAGTGGCGAAATGTCTTCAAAGAAAAACTACAAGCCTAATTTCAGCTTTTATAGTATGTCGTTTCTGTTGTCTTCACAGATGAGGAACTCCTACCTGATCCTGGATGAATATGTAAGTGTTTTATATTGTTTTTATAAAAGTTAGTCTGACTGATCCATTAAATTAAAGTAAAAATTAGAAGTAAAAGCCTTTCGTCCACATTTGAGACATATATAAATGTGATTGAACTGAGCTGGGACTATGCCTGCTCCCACTGAACCACAAACACACCAGAACTTGTTATTTAATGTCAATATTTGTTTTGCAATACCTGTGTTACATCTCTAGTGTGCAATTACTACTCATTGTTTGAATATCCAACCCACTGACTTTTGTATTCACATTTTGCACTCATATTGTGTGTCCCTGTTCTGGCAGTGGTTAGAAGTCACGAAACCCAAACTTATTTTGCATTTATTTTGTTTATTAGATGCGTTTCCTGGACTGCCGAGAGGGAAGGAAGGACCCATCTAAATCCATCCTCGATGTCGGCGTGAAGGAGGCCATTTGCTTCAGCGGCTTTGATGAAAAAATGTTTCTACAGAGAGGAGGAAAATATGTGTGGAGCAAAGCCGACATGAAGCTGGAGTGGTGAATCTAGTTTTGATTCACCTCCATAAAGTATTTGTACAGATATTACTGAAGGATTTTATCTTTATTTATGCACTTTTATTGCTCGCTTTTTGCTTATATATGTGGAAAAAAACAAGTGTAACAACATGTTGCATACATATATTATATAAAGTATAATGTAATACAACTGTTTTTTGTTTTTTTTTTATTTAAGAAAAACTTAAGTGTAAGTGTTCTTCTATCTTATTGTGTTTGATGTGGAAAAATAAAGTGAATTTTGTCCATGATTGCCTCCGTGTTGCTCTGTAAAGCACATAAAAGATTTCTGGCGATAGCTTTATTAAATGTTTTCCTGTTAGTGTAGAGCAGAAATGACACGGCTAAACTGGTCACACCGGCTTTTGCAACAATTTCCCGTAAAGGAAGTCCAACTGTGGCTTGAGAATAACTTTGACAATAGAAAGAGACCTTCCCATCAGTTTGAGCCACAAGTGATCTACATAATCCCATGAGTTCAGTCCGCAGACACCACATCATGCAGTCACCACAACAACCCAGACAAGTCTCTACGTGCTGCCTCTACCTGACAGTGACAATGGTGATGTAAAATTCTTGCAAATATAACTTTGTAGAATGTCAAATCAAATCAAAGACAAATTTGCATGAGGAAGTCACGTTCAAAAAATCTTTCACCTCTGAGTCATTAACATTTAATTAAATTCCTTTCCTGTGAAACTAAAATGAAACTTATTTTTTTCCAGGAGTCTGCATACCAGTTGAGTTGAAGAGCATATTTCTAAAGGGCAGGCTCACTGCAGTAAAAGAAAAATGCTTCACTTGTTGAGTGTCAAGATGTCAGTCTACAACGTTACTGCTACCATCCCAATTTGCAGCAAATGGAAAAATAAAAAGTAGTTTTTGATCCTTTAAGGGAATTGTAGCTGAAATATTATATGACACAGCAGCAGCATTTATTCCACCTTGAATTAAAATTGTTTATTGTGATGTCTGTGGACTGCCCAGACTGACGGGGACGCTCAGTCTGGAAAGAAATGTCGTTTTAGATTTTTTCCAAGTGAAATTTCCAGTGCAGTGAGTATCAAAGACTCTGTATAGAGTGTTTTGGGGNTTTTTTTTGTATCTTTCATTCAGTCCAGCTTGTTTCCAGAAGGAATTTGTTCATTTCACTTGAATTTTTGTTGTTTTACTTTAACTTTTATTAGATTTCACAATTAACCAGCTTCTATTGAGAGGACAGTCATGTAGACATGGTGGTCTTAATTCATACCATTCTCATTCAAGCTGTCCACAATACCTCCTTATTGCACAGTATGATTCCAACTAGTTTACTTTTTGATTAACAGATTTTTAAATTCTATTTATTTATTTATTTTGTCCAGGTTTTTATTATTATTTCAACTGATAAAAGTATTGATGTGGTTGTTGTTGTTTTCATTTTCAGTTTTAGCTAATTGTATTAACCCTGGATTATATTAATCTATTGTATTAGGACATTATTTGTTCATGGTCTCAAAATATACAAAATAATCTGCATGGCTAGAGGGAAATGTGCTAGTACAGCATCTGGGCAGCAGGTTGCGCCCCTGCTCCTGTGAGAGGGCAGCAGGTGCAGATCTGTAAGGGGGAAAAAACTATTTAGATTCATAGTGTTTATCGTGTGTTTTTCCTGCCAGGTGACTATCTGGACATTTTTGCCATTTCTTGAGACAGCTTTGATGAATCAACCAACCAACTGATTGGCAGAGCCCAAGGCAGGAGGAGCCACCTGTACAACCTATTTAAGATTCGCAACTGGTGCCAGCAGTACAAAGCGGCTTTCAAAATCAACTCAGTCATCAACACCTTCAACGTCGACATGATGGAGAACATCACGGAGCTCAACCCAGACCGCTGGAAGGTACAGATAGAAATAGAAAGTGTGTGTCTTTGTGTATGAACGTACTCATCCTCTCATTCTTAATGTTCAGGTGTTCCAGTGTCTGTTGATTGACGGGGAGAACGCCGGAGAGACAGCCCTGAGAGAGGCAGAGAGGTTCGTCATCAGTGTCCAACTGTTTCAGGAGTTTCTGGACAGACACAGCAGCATCTCCTGCCTGGTTTCTGAGTCCAATGAGAAGGTATGACAATGAAAACAGTTAAAATGCTCAGAGTAACGTCACCTCTAGGTAACATTGTTTTTGTTTCACTTTTTATGAACTTTCTTTCACATACTCCAGGGCATCAGGGATCTTTTCTCCATGCATTTAAAATTGCGTCTGTCATAAGTCATCTGTAAAAAAGCTCCTGAATCCTGAATTATGTCGAACATTTTTTAATTGTTAGCAAAACATTATCAGCAGTGGTTTTAGCAGCACTGGAAATAGAAAGCCAGATCTAGTAGGAACAATTTTTGTTTCAATTTGTGGTCTCTGTTGTCTGTGAAGGTTCGTTGTCATCCAGGTCAAGGTATATCCCAAATAAAAGCTGAAACAAGGGCAACTGGATCTGTAGGGTTTCTTGAAGACGCCTTGCTGCATCCTGGTAGCTTCTTCTGTCCTAAAGACGGATGGGGAGTTGGGGTTTAAAAGGGAACACTTGTCGGTGTTGCTCATCAGAAACTCGCATGGCTAGTGTCTGTCAACGACCAGATCCTTGCCTTTAGTGGGAGGAAACGGTTTGATCCTGGTTCACGTCTCCAATGAATGGTACTACAACGACCCATCATCAGCCTCAAGATGGGAATCGAAGCGACTCAGCTGCTCACCTACAACTGAAGCACAATGGACGCTCCTTCAAGGACAACAACGTACCCACTTTAACCAGAGAAGGTCGATCGATGGTGTGAAAACCCTTCTGGGTCGTTTGAGTACCATTCATTGGAGAAAGAACCCGGCACTGAACCGTTTCCTCCGACTACAGGCAAGGATCTGGTCGTAAACAGACACTAGTGATGCGAGTTTCTGATGAGCAACACTGGCAGATGTTCCTATTTAAACCCTGATTCCCCACCCCGTCTTTTAAAATGCAAGAAGCTCCTCAGATGAGTGGCGAAATGTCTTCAAATAAAAACTACAAGCCCATTTGGCTAGTTTCAGCTTTTATATTGTATAGTCTATGTTGTCTTCAGAGATGAGGAACTCCTACCTGATCCTGGATGAACATGTAAGTGTTTTATATTGTTTTTATAAAAGTTAGTCTGACTGATCCATTAAATAAGTAAAAATTTGAAGTAAAAGTCTTTCATCTCACACTTGAGAAAGATATGAATGTGACTGATCTGAGCTGGGACCATGCCTGCTCCCACTGAACCACAGACGCACCAGAACTCAAAACACGTTATTTAATACCTCAACTCTGCAATAAATGACAATATTTGTTTTGCTATACCTGTGTTACGTCTTCAGTGTGCAGTTACCACTCATTGTTTGACTATCCTACCCATTTAATACTGACAGGTATTTATTTTACAATGGTCTTTAGTTATACTTTTTAAACTTTTGTATTCACATTTTGCACTCATATTATGAGTCCCTGTTCTGCAGTGTTTAGAAGTCGTGAATCCCAAACTTATTTCTTTTGTTTATAAGATGTGTTTCCTGGACTGCTGAGAGGGAAGGAAGGACCCATCTAAATCCATCCTCGATGTCGGCGTGAGGGAGGCCATTTGCTTCAGCGGCTTTGACGAAAACATGTTTCTTCGCCGGACTTGGGAGCTCAGTCCTGACATTCTTCTACAGGTGTGTGGTGGAGAGCGTCCTGTGCTCCTGCATCACTGTGTGGCACGGCAGCTGCTCTGCGGCAGAGAAGAAGGCTCTGCAGAGGGTGGTGAAAGCTGCACAGACGACTGTCTATCCACCACCATGGACATCTACACCTCCAGATGCAGGAAAAGGGCCACCTGCATCAGAAGAGACACCATCCACCCTGCACACACACTGTTTGTCCCTCTTCCCTCAGGCAGGAGGCTGTGGAGCATCAAGAGCAGGACCACCAGACTGAGGAACAGCGTCTTCCCGGAGGCTGTGAGACTGCTGAACGCTGGATGACCCCCGTAGCCCTTGCCCCCTGACAACCAACCACAGATACTTTTTGCACTGAATGTAAACATTTTACACAGACTCTAGTAGTGCACAATTGTCACTTTAATTCTACTGTACATTGCTCAGCTGTATATTGTTGTGTTTTCTCTTTTCTATATTTATATTACTTGCCTTTTTTTATATATACTTATACTAGTTAGCTATTCTAATGTCATACTTTTTACCTATACTGTTTCTGCTTTGGCTTTCACCAGGATCAGGGTACCAACATCTCACCACCTCATGTACCAACATGAAATGACAATAAAACTAAAAAGTATTTGTACAGGTAGCACTGAAGGATTTTGTCTTTATTTATGCACTTTTATAGCTCACTTTTTGCTTATATATGTGGAAAAATACAAGCGTAACAACACGTTGCATACATTCATTACACAAAGTATAATTTAATACAACTGTTTTTTTGATTGAAGAAAAACTGTTATATTTTATTGTGTTTGTTGTGGAAAAATAAAGTGAATTTTGTCCATGATTGCCTTTGTGTTGCTCTGTAAAGCACATTAAAGATTTCTGGCGATAGTTCTATTAAATGTTTTCCTGTTAGTGTAGAGCAGAAATGAAACGGCTAAACTGGTCTCTGGCTTTTGGAATAATTTCCCGTAAAGGAAGTCTAACTGCGGCTTGAGAATAACTTTGACAATAGAAAGGGACCTTGCCATCAGTTTGAGCAACAAGTGATCTGCCTATTCCCATGAGTTCAGTGCGTGGACACCACATCATGCAGTCACCACAACAACCCAGACAAGTCTCTATTGGCGGTCTGACAATGGTGATGTAAATGTTTTGCAAACATAACTCTGTAGAATGTCAAGAATTCAAATCAAAGACAGTTTTGCATGAGGAAGCCACGTTCAACAAATCTTTCACCTCTGAGTCATTAACATTTAATTAAATTCCTGTGAAACTAAAATGAAACTGGAGTCTGCAGACCATTTGAGTTGAAGAGCATATTTCTAAAGGGCAGGTTCACTGCAGTAAAAGAAAAATGCTTCACTTGTTCAAGTGTCGAGATGTCAGTCTACAACATTACTGCTACCATCCCAATTTGCAGCAGACGGAAAAAGAAAAAGTAGTTTTGGATCCTTTAAGGGAATTGTAGCTGAAATATTGTATGACAGAGCAGCAGCATTTATTCAACCTTGAATTAAAATTGTTGATTGTGATGTCTGTGGACTGCCCAGACTGACAAGGACACTCAGTCTGGGAAGAAATGTCTGTTTAGATTATTTCCAACTGAAATTTCCAGTGCAGTGAGTATCAAAGACTCCATATAGAGTTCTCATAGTTTTGTATTTTTCATTAGTTTCTTTTTATTATTATTATTTCATTGTCAAACATTTTAGTTCAGCTTGTTTCCAGAGTGGATTTGTTCATTTCAGTTGAATTTTTGTTGTTTTACTTGAACTTTTATTAGTTTTCACGATCAACCAGCTTCCATTGAGAGGACGTTTTCCAGTCCAAACATTTGACAGTCATGTAGACATGGTGGTCTTAAATCATACCATTCTCATTCAAGCTGTGCAACATGTCCACAATACCTCCTCATTGCACAATAGCATTCCAATTAGTTTACCTTTTGATTAACAGATTTTTGAGTTTATTTGTTTATTAGGTTTTTATTATTATTTGAATTGATAAGTGTTGATGTGGTTGTTCTTTTTGTTTCATTTTCAGTTATAGTTAATTGTATTAATTCTATTAATCTATTGTATTAGGGGGATTATTTGTTCATGATTTGATTATTTGCTCAATATTTACAAAATAATCTGCCTGGGGTAGAGGGAAACGGGCGAGTACAGTGTCTGGACAGCAGGGGGCGCTCCTGCTCCTGTGAGAGGGCGGCAGGTGCGGGTCTGTCCTCTAGGGGGCAGCGTAGGACAGCAGAGTAGAATCCTCTCTCGCAGACAAATGGCGTCCCTCCAGTGCGAAGCAGCTGATTTCATACCGAGCACGGCAGCAGGGACGGCGGAGAGGTAAACACGCCGCCCCCGGATTCTTCCTGCAACGAGATACTCTGTTTGCTTTTTGCAGGATTTGCGTAGCAGGCTGACGGCTGGAGGTTGCGCACTCGTCAGTAATCGAGAGCGGAGCGCTGTTCCGGCGTCCAAACAATCCCACTGTCAAGATAAACAGACCGGAGAGTGTCAGCTGCTGCCCCGGGCTCCCCGCTGCTCTGCTTATCTATCTACGGTGTGTGTTTTCGCTTTTTCGTCGATGCTTGTTGGTGTTGGTGCTTCACCAGGGCCCGGACTCAGGCGCTGCAGGCGACAGTAGCGGGTCAAATGCTTCCACCCCGACGTTTCAGGGATACATAATGAACATGGGCATCACCCCTTCAGAGATATCCTCCTCCTCCTCCTCCTCTTCCTCCTCCTCATCGTCCGCCTGACTGGTTGGCCGCGTCCTCGTTAATCCAATTCAGGAGATCATCTTTTCAACCCTTCCTGAGGTTACACCATCAAGACGGCGCTGTCTCAGAAAGCCAGGTAAGGGTTTTTGTTTTTTTTTTCGTGCGTGTGTGTGTGCTTTGATTCAACCAGTTACTGTCGCACATTTTCTCCATTCTTTCCCCAGCTAGGTATGCATACCTGGCTTGCAGCCAGCTTGAATGTTGGGATGACTTCCCAAGTCTAATTTTAACTCTTTATCAGCCTGCTTTAGAGTAAACAGCTGTAGTCCTTTCTAAGCAAACCACTGTCTGTAGGCTGTTGCTCCAAAATGACACCGGTGATGTATCTATTCTGATTTTATTTATAGATCAGAGTTATTCTAAGGCTTTATTACAAGATCTGAGGCTTTCCCACAGCCTCAGATCATGTTTGTCTCCAGTCAACAGCTGCGGAGGGTTTTTATCTGAACTCCATGCAGAACGTTTGCAGAACGGATGGCTCCACTGAGCTCTGAAAGGTCACTCGGTGACCTGCTATTTCCATTTTAAGCAGCAGGTCCCCCTCAGGGTACATCCAGATTTTAGACATAGCTACGACAAGAGGCTCATAGACAACCTGAGCATTCCTGCAGTAAGTGTCGACCAAGGCCCTGAGGTGTGTGTTTGCGGTATATGAATATATTACAAATGTGCTGTGCTACCTGTGCACGGTGTCCTCGCCTCAGTTATGTGAGCATGTTCGTAGAGACTGACAGTGATCATCTGAGGCACATTTTCCTCTTGAATTAAACAGTTTTCAGGTAGGGTCATTCAAAAATAGCGCCAGCATCCTGCCGCTTTAAACATTATGGCTGTAAAATGTAATTTTGTGAGTGCAAATGATTACAGTGTGGTGCAATACATTCTATATTCAGTATATAGAAATGCATACCCTGCCATAAACAGGCTTTTAAGATCACTCCCATCATGTGTTATTGATTCCCTCTCAAATTTCACTCCAACGCCCTTTTCTTTTTACGCACACAAATACACAGCGAAGGAATGTTGCATATATTTGGCTTGGCGTTCCACAGACACAATGTTGCGAAGCACTTCTTCTCAGGAAGAGCTCGCTGCCATCAGGGAATAAACGCACTGCTCCCTCCCTCCCGCTCGTTCGCCACAGATTTGTTCAGCAACGAGAGCTAAACGCGCAAAAACGCGCCTTCCCAGAATGACCAGCGGCGGCCGGTGCGCCCCCGGAGGAGGGCGGTGATGACTTTTCGCTCAACGGTGAGAAGGAATGGGGTTACGCTGTCCAGAACTCGGTGTGCCGTTCAAGTCGGGGGGGCCGAAAAAAACGCGTCCCCACACACATGCTCGAGGAAACGTATACGTACACAGGCATGCACACACGGAGGGCACTCGGCCTCTTTATATAGACGAGCAGGGCTCATGATTGTTTCTGGTGTGCTGTGCTGGCTTCACACAGCACAGGCCGTCTCCCAGTAAAGACTTCATGTTTTTCTAAGCTCCTCAGAGGTCTGACTGACCTTGGCATTGCTATGTACTGAAAAATATTACTGCTGTGTTCTTTCAAAAAGAATGTGTTGGTGCGGCGCTGAAAATAAGGTAGACCTAACAAAATATTCACAGTTTTACATTGGGTTGGGCCTTTTTTGCAGTCTTTAAATGTTTAAGGTTATGGTTTAAGGACTGATCATGGATTATTAGCTCAGTATCGATGGACCTAATGGATCCTTTTCACACATTTTGGCATTTCAAAGCAGGAACAGAACCGGTTTATTTCATAACGTTAATGGTGGGTGTATTCCTTTATAAATATTAGCTCACTGAGTGGAACTAATTTGTGATTTCCCTGCTATGAAGCATCAAAATGTCCGCTGTGAAAAGTGTCCACACACCGAGGGAAGTGACTGCAGCACCCGTGTGGCCTGTTATGTGCGTTATTCTCAGGAATGTATGCGTGTGTATAACTGTGCCCCGGCAAATACCGTCCAGTTCTTGATGTTCGTGCTGGGTTTCATTTTATGCGTAATCCCAGAAGTGTGTCAGGGGAATAAACAAGAAAGGCCTGAATCAATCTGAGGCAAGTTTCCATGTCCGGAAAAGGGGCTGTTGGCCTGGTTTGGTCCGCTCTAGGTCACAAAGCAGCACCTAATGTTAAGGAGATTAGTTTGCCTGAGATGGACTTGAGCTGCAAAGTGATATCCATTTAGTGTAAATATACCCGAGCAGTAATTAAAACTAAGTCACTGTCGGTTCGTTGTCGTCTGTAAAGTCTTACTCGAGAGGTGTCACTAAATTAAAGAGGGTCTGCGAGGGCTTGGCGAGCCTACAGCTAAAATGTGGTTAGGTAACTGCTCTTTTTAAAGACGCTTAGCTGTCTCAGATGTACGGTACATTAATGCGATGCGGTTTCGTTAAGTCACTCTTTTATTCTCGTAACATTTACATTTCGAGAGAAGAAGTCACTTCAGTGTAATCTGATTTCAGGGGTTGTAGTCTGCCTTTGCACTGTCGGGTCGCCAAGGATTATGCAACAGCTTAAATGCCATTTTGGCGGGGTGTTTTAAGTGAGTGTTCAGGGAGGTGTGCTGGTCTCCAGGTGTACGGTGTGTGTGTGTGTGTGTGAAGGGCTGGGGATTGAGTGTACACAGCAAACAGTCAACAATAGCATCCATTGAGTCCTAAATAGCTCCTGAAAACGCTGTTCATTGCTCAGAGAGCACTTCACTCCTGTGTGTTATGGCTTGCATCCAGCCAGTTAGGATTGTGTCGGGATGAGACGGGGATTGTTATGAGGGCATTATGCGATGCTTGCGCCTTGTGCCGGGCCTCTCCCAGGCGACCGCTTAGCATTTTGAACTGTTCCCTTAGGCTCAGTTCTTTCAGACAGGTAGGGCTCGTAAAGTGAGACGCTGTTATGTAACGCCCCGCAGAATCTGCTGACCGTCTGGCGCTTTCTAAGATTTAGCATTTCAGTAATGTGTACGTTGCACATAGTCCTTGGGGTTGAGTGAGTCTCACACCAGTGAGCAGCATGGCATTTAATCTGGAAAAACGGCTCATCTGTGTGTTGTTGTTTCATTAAATGGTAGAGCTCACAGTTGTATGTTGGCCATGTTATTTTGGGTTTTGAACTTATTTTTCCACATTTTTCACTGTCTCTACGGACAAAGCACTTCAAGGACTTGTGCCAGATTTGTGCCAATTATAGCGAAATCAGCATGTGACCTGTTTTGACCTCAACCTTCAAATAACTGGAATTGAGAATCATTAACAACCGGAGTCAACGGCCGGGCTCGATAAGTAAAAGCTGAGTCAAAAATCCAAACAATGCCCAACCCCAACTGAGGTCCTACCTCATCATCGTGCTCAGCACATATAGTGAAGTTTTACAATTTTAAGCGTGACCCACGCATTCACAGGTCTTTATCTTAAGTTAGCACTTTGGAAAAGAGTCGGGAAGACACATGGCGTCGGAGGAGGCGGTAGTTCCACCCACGGTTTTCTTAGTCGAACAATAAATCACGTTTCGTGTACTGCAAAGGACACAACTAAGACTTCAGTTTGCGTGGGAACAAGCCAACCCTGCGCTCTTACTACGTCTGTCTTTCTAAACCGACGCTCTCCACCTACACGTAGAACACATTCGGGCTCGTCATCTGCTCGGACTTATTCTCAGAAATGCTGGAAGTTGCTCACTGCAGCGTCAGGAAGTAGGGGGGCGGTGACCGCGGAGCGTCAGCAGCACGGCAAAAACTGGTGCAACCTGGCATTTCATGAAAACATTAACCAATGCCACGTGGGAAGGAAAGCTGATAAATAGGACAGGAGGCCATGTTGGGATGGATTTAAGTGTGGCTTGGCATGCTGTCATTCATTGTGCATGAAATCTAAACTTCATGCTAGCCCTTTGTTTGCTCATAGAATAAGACTTGGAACTAAAGTTGTAATCTGAAGAATTTAGGCATGTTTTAACACAACTGTGCAGAAGCATGTGTGGTTATCACCGACAGCTTTTCATCTAACAGCTCACTGTGGGTGCTTCTGAATATCATTTTTGCAAAACTTAAACATGATCTGCTGCTGACGCATTGTCGATAACCAGTCGAGGTTAGTGCTGCCTGTGGTGAAAAAGACTTTTCATTTCCTGTTTCAAAATAAACACGCGCAGTCATTTGAATGCCTGCTACAAGGGTCAGAGTTAACGGTGCAGTTAATGGCAATGAAATACAATTGTGTTGCATTGCACTATACATCGTTTTTGTTGTTTTATCCCTCCTGATTAGGTGAGGACTTTAAATACATTACAGGAATGACACACATTGTGCTGTGTAGATGTCTCAATCTCAAATATAAGGTTCAAGTTTATGAAAATCCTAAAGACTAGAACTTGGGTTTTGTGGCACGGTTAGATAGCTGTTGTTTGACTTTCTGTGTTGTTGCACATACTTTTCTGAGCTGTAGTGGTACATGCAGGTATTTGAGTGTTTCCTCAGTCTGCCTTTATCATGCCGTGTTCTTTAGTTTTGGTCTGCTGTGTCAAGACTTTAAAAGAGACCGCAAGACTAGACCTTTGTCAGGTTATCGGAACATAACAGAGGTTATCTGTAAATCTGATAACTGTTTCCTGCCTGGCTTATCATTGTTTGACGGTATTATCCGACAGTGAGTGTCTCTAATACGGTAGCTTTACCAACAGACAAAAACTTGAAACTTGCATTCATCAAAGTTAACGGACCGCTGTTGAAAATGTGCAAATATCAAGCTTTTAAGAGGCTGCGCTGCTTTTAAATGTGACACCATGTTGTTTTTCTTAGTCTTTTGATATGTAAAGTCACACAGAGCCTTTGAAGGGGTTTTCTTTCCTGACTTTTCGTGGGTTCACATCCTTTGTGATCCTGCGGCAAACCCAACAACAGGATATCGGAGCATTTCCTAAGGTAGTGTTTTGGGGCTTCCTCCTTCTCATTCCACTGCGGCAGGACCAAGAGGCTGCATTTGCAGCTCAGCAACAGCGAGGAAGGTAAGAACTGGATGGAAGCGAAGAAAGCGAGAGACAAATGTGACAAAGCGCTCGGTGAAAGATGATATTTTGTGGCGCAGTTGCCACGGAGAGACTGCAGAGAGTGGGGATGGTCAAGTGGGTGCACGGGATCCTGGAATGACACCGACTCCGTGTACTTTTGTTTTTGTCTGCATTGCCTTAACTCAGCAATTACTGAAATTGCTTGTGAGTTGTTTAGGGCACTGCTGGTGAGAGTGTCCTCTATACCCCACAGATTAGACTGTGAGTGCCTCTCTGTTGGAGAGCTTCTCTCTCTCCTCCTGTGGCCATGAAAACTCTATTGTCCAGCAGAGTGACAGCAGCCCTCATCGGGCAGCAGTCACGCTTGTTATTTTAGCACTGGCCATGTAGTTTTATCTAAAAAGTACTTCAAGTTGATATGACATGACTCCATTTGAGTGTCTCAAACGGACACTAAACCACTCGTAGCTGAAATGGCACAAATTTTTACTTCTGCCCTTGGTTACTGCAAACCATGCCGTGGTCTTGTCAGTTCCTCTGGCCTCCACATGTGTAAAAACACAGTATTGTGAAATGGCAAAGTGGATTTGTCCCCAGGCCGATGTAGTCTAAAAAAAAACTACACTAGTACAATCTGTACTTGAGTCTGAAGACATGCCATGCACGCACTGAATATTCTTCTTATGACACATAGAGGAAATCAATGGCATGTGCCATGACCGCCTTTCTTATAATTAAAAGACTATGCTGCAATGTTTTCTTTTAGTTTCTCTTCTTTCCTTTTTTTTTTTAAATTGACTTCATCCAAAGAATATGTCCTGCTTATGTCCTATTTTGCCAGAGTTTGGTATTATTATTCCTTTTCTTAACTTAGTACTAAATAGTATCCATGATTTTTAACATTAATATTCCAATTCATTTTCTCATAATGGACTCTAAGATTGTATAAAACCATCTCCAACTTTTGCCGATACGATACTCTGTGAAAGAAGTTAAGGTTGATGCAGTGTATGCCTAATTAGGTTGTCTACTATATAGTAAGGCTTAACTTCAATGGCTTGTGCCGCATCTGAGTAATTTATCTGAGAAATTTGGTTACACGGTTTCAGAGGGCAACGAGAATGGAAACCAAGGCTGTTTTTAGTTTTATAGGTGTATGTGCGTGTGACGGTTTACAACATGCAAATGATAGCTTCTGATCTGAGGAAGCCTTTATTGAGTTCTCGTCTGGAAAACGGATGAGGATGCAAAGACGACACGGAGGAACGCCAACCAACAACCAGATAAACCTCAGTGGATGCCAGCGTCTCGCTGTTTTGATACCAGAGTTTCCGAAAGCAGGTCTGATGTGTTGTTTCATGATGCCTGTGCATAGCAGGGACGTTTTTCGTTTTTGCAGTGTGTGTGCAACTTATTGGGGCCCACTCATGTGACCAACAAAATTACAAAAAATTCAGTAATTACTTGGACTGCAATGGGGTAAGCATGAGTGCTGGTGGAAATTCAAATCAAATTACTTCAAATTCAGCAATGCAACTAAGAAAACGTCCAGTTATTCCCAGTGTTTTGACATGGTCAGTGTCAGGTAAGCAAGCATGCAGCGTTTTCTTTGTGTTTCAGAAACACTTCCAGTTAGAGTCCAGTGAAGTCACTTCCAGTCAGCCTGTGAACGCAACCTTTATTTGCTGGTTTTCAGCTGCACCCCTCAGTGGGCGGCGCATCCTCGTGTTCGTTGGCTGTGTTCATGATAATTAAGACTTTGTCCGTGTAGCGAATCTGTTCAGCCACCATTAATATACTGCAGTGTTTTTCACACTTTTGGATTCACATTAGCAGTTCTTATTATTAAAGATAAATTGATGTTTAAAAAATCTTTTTGTTTTTTTTTTTTCTGGCAGAAAAAGCCAAACATAATGATAAAAGCTTAAGCCATTAAAGTTATCCAACAATACTGATGGAGGGATTTTTGCCAGCGGATATTTGTGGGGATCCTGCTTTGGATAGAGAGAATCCTGGATGTCTTTAATAACAAACTGGAAGTAACTCCCTACGTCAACACAAATGTTCAAATCCATCCGAGCAGCGCCATCAGAGAAATGTTCTTTCTCGGATGAAGCCGAGAGTATTGTAATTCCTTGCCTCTAAGAATAGCTATAAACGACGCTAAAAAATAGTTTTGTTGATATCCACAATCGTGACCCTAGAGTTGAGTCTGATTATTCTCTGCAATCTAGTTATAGTGCATGTAAACATAATGGCTAAAGCCGTAAAGCTGTGAGTGACAGCACATTGCCAGCAAAGTCGACCCTTTGCCCAGGCTCTCTGCCTCTGTCAATAGAAATAGACTCAACGTGGCATGCCTGTCGTCTTCACTTAGCTTCTTCGATAATAATTTGAGCCAAGATGGCTTTCTGGAGGGGAGAGCGAGCTTATTGTCACTGCCTTGTTTTAAGCACTTTGGCGGGATATGACTGCCTGGAACAACAACGTCGCTCCAGATGTTAGAATTATTCCATTATTGTTTGTGCTGTGAAGAAATGTATGTTGTCATTTGTTCAGTACAGTCCCGTCATGCTGCTGTTGCTTTGGACAATAAGACTCTGTGGGCAGAATTGCCCTTTGCCTTAGCCCCCGTCTGAATGCCTTGCTGTTTGCTCACAAGTATGTCTTTGAGTTTCCAGTCTCTTGTGAGATCAGGACAGCTGGATGTGTTGATCTGCGTCCTCTCCTGCAGGTACTGGGAGATCATCTGAGTCGGTGAGAAATGAGCTCATTCCCGAATGCCGTGCAAAACGTTTGAGGAGGAGTCCAGTGAGGAAATATTTCTTCAGTGCAGACAAATTAAAAGTAAACATTTTACGACTTGAAAACACAGAAGATTTAAAATTCTACAGGATCTCATGAATATTTATGCTCACTCATTAAACACTGCTAAAGACTGCTTGCCTAAGAGTCCACTTAGGAGGCTTACAGAGATGTGGTTCTAACGTTTTTATACCTCCAATCATTGGTCTTTCCTTTTTGTTCTTTTACCTCATTTCACTTGGGATGACATTCTTTCCTTCCAATTTTTTTTTGTTTGTTTTGTTTTTCAGTCTCATGTCTTGTTCTGCGTTATTTCACTCTTCATCTTTGGGCGACCTCATGGTCTCCCTGACTGGGTGGCATGAACGCTGTGAGACCGTTATCTCGACTGACAGAGTTTTGTGGTAAATATGGGGTAGCATTTCCTCAAGCTACTGACGCTGTCGCAAATGGCAGGTGTCAAACATAATGTCACTTGTGTGTTGTCCCCCCCGCCCAACATAATCCTCAAACCAAAAAGAGTGTCACTGTCACCACGTCCAAGTGTTAGGGAAATTATTATTTGCTTTTTTTTGGATAAACCATGACCTGGATGACTGAGTGACTGAGTCCCTTCACAGACGTGTGGTAATTATTCTGTAGAGGCTGGGACTGACTTAGCCTGGAAACCAGTCCAGTTTTCCCCTCCCTACAATTTACTTTGGGGTGAATTCTTGATCTCCATTGGGAGCTGATTATGCCCCGGCAAATACATCTTCCGGGACAATCAAATCATTTGGTTGTAGGACTATGCAATTGCGTACCGAGGTATTTTTTTTTCTCTGTACTTTTTGAAATTCAACCCGTAATGAAGTCCAAATGGCGTGTTATCAGGCTTATTTTCTGATAAGGAGTGAGCCTGGCTATGCCAGGCAAGGAACTGATTTAAAATTTATCAAGATTAATTCTTTTTTTTTT
>JASGAT010387061.1:0-15737 GCA_030220025.1 Chelon auratus
GGAACAACATTATGGGTCTGGGTAATTGTCTAATTTTCCTTCAGAGAGCCCAACGAGGAATTAGAAAACAAACTGCTAGTGCTCCACTCCAAGGTTGAAAGATGAGGAAGGCTATCAAGCATCCAGCATTCAGGAGAAATGAGAAAATTATATGTTTGCTGAAAAGTGACTGTTTTTTTTTTTTCTATGTAGCTGCTCGCGACTGAACATTTAAACGCAGGCACAGACTGTGCACTGGAATGACGAAATGCTAAAGAATGGGACGTCCCGTAGTTCTAGCGCTTTCTGCAAATAGAGGTATACCTGAGAGAGACGCGCAGAGAGAGAGCATCATTGTTTTTCTGGCGGTATAAAAAACCCTGAGTTTTCTCGTATACTTGCGCAGGCAAAGCACATGGGGATAGGAATACACCCCCTGGAAGAGACCCAAGTAGGACACACACCTACACACGTGTGTACACCAGGGGACATCTGTGCACATGTGTATCCGAGTACACACCAGCTGTCAAGATGAAAGCACACAAGGACTCTCAGACAGTACTCCAAAACGGTGAATCTCTCGTAGCTTCACGAGACAAAAGGAAAAATATTATCATGATGGATCAGAGGCATTACCGCTAATCCACTATCGCTGGAAGGATAGACAAAACTAAGCAGGGCAGGCCTAAAAATGACAAATCCAACAGACACACACACGGAGACAGGCTTGGCGCTAACTTGTTAGCCTTCCGGTCACCCATACCCACTTCTGCTAACGGTAGCACTTTACTTTAAAGCTCTCTTTTCAGCAGGATAAAATAACAAGGTAAAAGTGTGAAAACAACTTAAAGTTACCTGCACTTCAGTAAAAGCTGTTTCTCCCCGCAAAATTAATTGCTTCTTACTGGGGACATTGAGTGCACATGACAGTGAAAGTCAAAGAGGTAGGAAGGCATCGCCTCAGTCCTCCTTTGTTCGGTAAATGACTAAATATTTAATGTTCCAGGGCTCTTAAGATTAAAGGTAACATGTTGTCAGTAATAGTGCAGCCACTTCAAAGGATGTAAATTATGCATTTCTTCCTTTAGCGGAGAAATCAAAGCAGGTAATGAAGATTAAAGTTTGTGGACCTCCACTCTCTCTCTCTTTCTCTCTCTCTGGTTAAGGAGAAAGGAGGAGAGGAGACGAAGAAGACCTGCGTTGAGGAAGGTTAATCTATTCGGAGCATGGGTTATCTGATTAAAGAATCATTGTGTTCATTTAATCTGTTTCAGTGAAGCTGGCGAGATAGCGGTGAGACGCGGGCCTAAGCACCACTGTCAAGAGGCGCTGAAGCCAAGTGAAGTGGCAATCAAAGAACTGCATGACTTTAGGGAGATTGGGATGTGCTCACACACCACCGGCATTACAGTTGTTCTCGCATTTTTGAAGTAGACAGGTGGGACTTTGTGAGTGTAAAAATAAGAGGCAGGAAAAGAAATTAAAGTTAATGTTTTTTGGCAGGTATTGGGCAAAAAGAAAACATTTGATTGGCTTGATTGACCTGTTCCCTTGAACCTTTTCCAACTTCTGCTATACACAGATAAATCAGAATTACAGTTTTCATCAGCCCAGAATATTTTTTTCTGTGAATAGCGGTGCTTACAAGTCCTCCCCTTGGGGCTGCATTTTACTTTTTCCGCCTGTCTGAGACACCAGTTAGAGCCGGCCACCAGAAAGAGTTGACATTTAGAAACACGGGATTTTTTTGTCTGCGCTCTTCCGTGAGAAATGAGGGGAAAACGGCAGGAGACGGTAAAATGAGACGAGAGGCGCTTAGCCCCGTCTTCACACCCATTCACCGCGTGGAAGCCATCATTTAGGCGACGCCGGCATGCACCTCCCACAGGCCCCAACAGAGGAGTCAGCCCATTAGCCCAGTTGACGAGAGAGCTAATCGTCACATTCCATTACAGTCAATGGCGACGTGGCGATTTTAAATGCCCATTTGGAGGAAGTCACACAAGGGCCACAATTGCGTCACCACATCAAAAGGGGGGGACACAAACCGAAGAGTGACTTTGAGTTGAGGAAGACTTGGCAAGAAACCCACGTAAGTTATCATTTGAATGCTCAATCCTGTAATTGCACCGCTCGTGATATGGGATGGGGGACACTTTGGGATCAATCCAAACGGCGCAACTACAACTCTCTGCAGTGTATTGCTGTACAAACAGCACTCTTGTGAAGCTGAGACAGTGTCGAGAGAGGCACAAATGCAAAGTGAACAAAGCTCTGTGTTATTCTATTGGAATCAGATTCCTCTTTAACTGAACATAGACTTATTGATCACTGTGAAACTACACAAGAGCTGCTTCCAAATGAAGGGAGGTGAGTGTGTGAGTGAGAGAGAGGGAGAGAGAGAAAGGGGTAAATAACATCTTCATCTCCACTCGCGTCTGCAGCAGCCAGTCAGTCAGGCATCATTAATCCAGTGAGGAGCCTCATCCGTTGTGTATTGGTTCATTTTACAACACTATAGTACTGTCTAAATATTGACAAAGCTCTGCTGTCTGGGCTATTGACTGTCATCAGAATGCTCCCCTTCAGAGAGGACTATAAAAAGGGAACTGAGATCTAGTGGTGGGGTGGGGTGGGGGGAGATCAGGGCACCAGTTCGGGCCGTGCTGTCTTCACATGGGCAGCTCACGTAACAGTTCAGGGTAAAAGACCACACAAAAACAAATCTGAGACACAAATGAATGCAATCCCACAAACATACACAAGTATTCCCCGGTGCACAAAGAAGGACTGTGGCTTCGCTCAACTTGTCTGTCCTCTAAAATTCACTCACCTCAAATGATTTCTATGCAAATATATCGCAGCGGAGAAAAATACAGCAGCTGAATTAAATCCAAAGCACATTTGGTCAAAAATCAATTCCCCCTGGTCCTCCCCTCATCCGCACAGACAGCCTACTTTCCACTCTCCCTATCCCACAGTCCTGCGCTGCCGATAAATATTCATTTTTTTATTTATGTTACAGGGGGGGAAAAAAAAAGCTGTGAAGGGCAAAACGGAAAAAGCCTTCCCAACAAAGCCCTCTGCAAGCAAACATGGGAAGACACTAAAAGACAGACTGGCAGATATCAGATAACTGGGATTCCACATGTGGATTGTCTAATGGGGAATAGATAACACTAGATTTGCATTATGATTCAAATGCCTTGTACTTTAAACAGATCGGATGTGCTGCGTAAAAGCAGCTTTCTGACCCCTGCACTCGCTCAGGGCTTTTAAAGTCCTCCTGCAGCTTTCCAACCAGCGTGCCAGAACAACCACAGATCCTCCTAACAGCACTTGAACATTCTCTCTTTCCTAAAAAGAGATGGTAATTATTTGACAAATCACTGCCTCTTTTAAGTGCCAGATGAAACAGTGTAAATGGGGGGAAATACACAGGAAATGAAATAAAATCTTTTTTTTTTCTGTTCCCAGTTAAGTGGCCAGCAAGGGAAAACGAGAGATATTTAATGTTGCTTAAATATGCAGTGTGATTCCACCCGCTGATTAAATTATAGCAGATGAGATCTTCTGTTGGCTGGAAACTTGAAAAAGTCCAGAGCTGTTTAAAAATGCATCAAACATGGTGTTGGATTAACTCTCTGTCTCCGTCTTTCACTGTCTCGCTGAGGGGAAGAGAAGGGAGGGCCAGGCCATGCCGAAGGGGGGGAGACNAAGGGATGGAGACAGAATCAACTATCTTACAAATGAGGCTAATACTGGTGTGTTTGACGGAGAACAAATATAATAATTAAGTCAAAGCGCACTTAATGAAATGAATGGTAAAGGAATTATTTGAATTAAGTAAACACGCTAAAATGTGACAGTGTTACAGTGTGAGGTTGTGTGCGTATGTGTGTGTGTGTGAGTGTATTAATTAGGGTGTACGCCAAATGGTCCAAGTGAGAGCCCACTGGGTCCTGTGCTCTGCACTTTTTGCCCTCTTCCTCCACTTTGCCTCCTCTCTCTTTCTCTTCCTCTCCAGAGCCAAGATGTGCATATGTTTTGGGCTGCTTTAATTTCTCTGCTCATAATTGGGCTGAACCACAGGGAGCCCTCATCCTCTGGGACAACACTGTAAACATGAGTTTACTCTCCCCAACCCCGTGCACTCTCTCTCCATCTCACAAACACACGCTTGCGCGTGCGTGCACGCACACGTTGAAAACACAATATAGCACTCTGATCAAACAAATAAACTAAGAACCAAGACATCTAGAAAAGGAGCTTTACTCTGACCCTCTACTTCCAGTGATGAACAAAGAAACACAAACCGCTCGGAGCGCTGCTCCCGCTCAGTCAATGACAGAAAAAATAAATAAATAATTGAGCGCAAGAGAAACTGTTTGAAGAGTCAGAGGCTTCTAGCGCACCACATTGCATCAGAGGGCCAGTAGACATAGAGCACTTTCCTGCAGAGATGGGTAATGAAGGCGGGTTGGAAGTTATTCATAAGAATCTGACCATGTAAGCACTTGTGTAGAGACATGATGTTTAATTTGTAGTTTGAGCAAAAGAAGTTTTCAAGTCCAGCTGCCAATACGGCACAATAATGTCACACTTGACTGGGCAAACAGGTCAAACCACCTCTATTGTGCGCCTTCGGGAGCAGCCAAAATGCAGCATGGGACTCCGGCACGCGGAGGGTTAACAGAATGAATGAGCTTTGGAGCAGTAATAGGTTGTCCAAAAATGTACTGCTTATCTTATACAGCATACTTCCATAATTTAGATGCTGTTTGCATGTCTGTGCGTGCATGTTTCCATTTGTTTGTGTGTATGTGTAATGGCGCAGTCTGCTCCTGCCTCCGTGTGTGTGTGTGTGTGTTCTACTGTATGTGTGCAGGCATGCTCCTGAGTTCAGAGGTAGTGACAGCTTTGACAGCTATACCTGCCAATGGCCAGATCCCGGCGATAACCCTTGCTGTCGCCACAAAGCCGTCAGAAAGGCTCCAATTCCTCCCCCAGACACTGGGCCAGTCTATGTAGGCAGCCCGGGGTGGGGGAGTGAGGGGGGTGTAGAGAGACAACCTCCAGCCATTCTCCACAATACACTCTCCTCATTCCACCCCACTAGCACATGAATGGGGATCCAATTGATTCTTTTTCACCGGAGTCCATTTTCCCACCCGGCCTGACACAGAGAGAGGATTTTGTGCTCATCTGCCCTTCCTTGTGTACTTCATATCGGGGAGAAGACTTATAGAAAGGGAAGGTAAAAAGGGGGGATCTTTATCAGAAAGCGAATTAACGCTCAAAGTGCTCCATTTGGAAGGTATATCAGGCCAATCCATTAAAAGGGCCTTCAGAAAAGAGCCGGTGCGGAGGACACCTTGAGAATGAACAGAAGACCTTGCTGAAACAGCACTCTTCACACACACACACACAGAGAAACAGAGAGAGAGAGAGGGAGAGAGAGAGGGAGAGAGAGAGGGAGAGAGAGAGTATGGGAGTTTGTGCCACGTGGGGCTGCATAATCACCTGCTAAATAATGGTTCTAGTTGCACATGAAGAAATTAAACAAGTAACCCATAAACTGACAGCCACTCTTCAATGCAACAATTTAAAAAAAAAAAAAACAGCTCAGACCATTTTCATTTAGATTGGTTTCATTATAATCTATCACACTATGACGTTTCAAATATAACTTTTGTTCTGGTTTCCAATGTAGTGTGCGTTTTCTCGGTCATACTCACAACCCCGTGTGCATTTCCTTTCTCTTTCACGCACACACACACCTGCTCTGGTGCTGACTTCCATTAATCTTCTCCCAGGCTCTGTCCTCTGTGGGCTGACCCAGGTGAGGGAGGGGGGGGAGTGTGGGGTCAAAGGCTAGAGGAGTGCCCCTGTCTGGATGGGGGCCTCGTGAACATTAGCCCCTGGCGAGTGGGGTGGGGTCGTGCAGGGACCACCCCTTTACTGAACGCGAGAGGTCAGCGATTAGAAAAAGAGAAGTGATGTCTGAAAGAATCTGTAGGTGGCAATCACTGAGGACTGACAGAATTTAAGTATCTGCAGCATGTGACGGTTTAGATGGTGGTTAAAACAAGAATGCAGACACTCAAAATAACGACATACAGTCTCACATGAATGCAGTGAAGTACAATTAGAGTGGCAGTACTGGTTATTTTTGTGCTTTAAATCTGGCTCACACTGATTTAAAGTGTCCAGTTCCCATTGTACTGTACAAGACTGCGAGTGTCCACGTGTCTTCCCCTGACTGCAAGGACTTTTTCATGCAGCCAAAAAGATATCATTGAGTTTGAACTGTCCGATATTTGAACAAAATTAGCCTATGCAGACACCCAAAATAGCATCTGCAGAACAGTGTGTGCATCCACTCCCCATCAGCTTTTTGTTCTTGACTAAAGACTAGTTGAGGCTGGCAGCGTCCTCGGCTATGATTGTATTTGCTTGTAAGGGCACAGTCATGGTTTTTGGCCACATATCCGTCCTTCACTGGTCATACATTGTGTAGCAGGAGAGCAGGATGACAAAACTAAGCTATACGTGCACAGGGTCTATAGTTTCCATAGGACAGGACAAAGAGTTAAAGGTTTGCGCATAATTGGATGCTTCTTTCCCCCGTTCATAAGTTAAAGTGCACTTCAGATGCATAATTCACACAAAAAATGCTGCTAAAATTGGAATACTGCAGCATCTTTTTTTTTTTAACCCAAACTGCTTACTCCATATCACTCATTGAGACACATCTTCTCTGCAGATCCTTTACTGAAACTGAAAAATTTCCTCACATCACTGCGCATTAAGAAAATGTTTCAGCGATTTAAAGAATCTTAGAGGGAATATTTCGTAAAAAAAAAAAAAAAATACTTAGAATGCTTAGAAATAGATGGTTTACAATAACCAAATGTCCTGAAATGGAACATGCTTTATACTGCAATTATTTAAAAAGATGTATTGATTGGCCTTGAGCTGCATTCAGCGTATATCAGCTTTGGACACACCTCTCTATAAAACACTGAAAGTCTGGGTATGCAGACACTGTCAATCATCATAAATGTCATAAACCGAAAAGACAGAGTGGCAACATTCCAGATATAATGAGAGGGACGATGTGGTTCTGGCTCTTACAGATCCCGACTGGGCCACCGGGCACATCACCCCAGAGCTGACCTCATCCCAGGCTGCTGACAGGAGAACAGAGATGCGGCCCCAGGGGCGGACCGGCCTTTTTGTGCCTACTCTCTCCCTGTCGTCTCCAGAGGGACGACCCCGAACAAGCAGACCCTCTGTCCCGAGCACCTACCAGGAACAGAGGCTCAACTCTTCCTCTGGCATTATCAAACGGCTCAATGGACGGGGGAACAAAAGTTACAGAATGCAAGTGAGTAAAGGGAGACACAGTGAGAGGGACGGAAAGTATTTTGTTAAACAGAAAAGCGTCTTCAGTCTACAGAACACAACTCTTCACGTCCAGTTTGATTGTGTCATCTTACAATCCTAAAACCACTGTATATAATGTGGTCGGTGCTCATTGTGTCACTCTTTGAGTGTCTCTTTGTGGAGCAGAGCAGAAAGACTGGCCTTTTAATTCAAACCCAGAAATAAAAAGACAATATTATAAAAAAAAAGAGCGCAAAAACTTAAAAACACACACTCATCGATTCCTAACTACTAACTCCTCTCCCTCTACCCACACACACACATAAACACACACACACACACTCAGACTTGAAAGTGTCTGATATGCGAGGCGTGTTGATCCTGTTTATAATGGTGAGTTTCCCGGTGTAAGCTGTTGGTCTCCCCTGGCGTTGGTCTCCCTCTTCTCTCCAGCCCCTCATCTCTAATGCATGAGTCAGCCAGAGAGACCGCGGAGGCCAGAGAACGAGCGAAAGCGAGGGAGCGAGAGCGGACGGAGGGAGAGGCTAACCCTGGCACTGCGGCGCAACACTTTCATATTCTAATAAACCCAACATGAATACACGCATACACAGAAAGGGAGGAAATTGCATTTCTAAAACTCTCTCTGTATCAAAGGGCATTCTGCTCAACATCTCTCATACACACACACACGCACATAGACACACATAAACATGCAGTCCGGCATTTTCCAAACCAGGAAGAAATGAACTAACACAAACACACACACACACACAGGGAAGGCTCAGAGGGATTACAGTCTGCTGACGACAGCAGTTGAATACACACACAGGCATAAAAACAGAAAACTTCTTAAGGGAACTTCTGTTTGAGGAAGTTCTAAGTAGAAACACTGGAAATTGATTTCTCCGATCATATCCGTGCATTTCTGAGAGCATGCGGAAAATAAGTTAGAGGTAGCAGAAGGCAACTGAGACACAAATATTGTGCAAAACACGTACGCTAAACTCCAAACCGGTGCCTCATTTCTGGCCTCATCTCCTTTAGAGCAAGCCATTTAATTTCAGGCCACTGATACCCACCCCTCCTTTCACAAGAGTTAATATCCCTTTCTCCCTCCTCCTCTCTTCTGGTGTGTGATGGAGTCTCAGTGACAGCCTGTAATGCAGGCCTGTATGCATTGATTATATGACACCCTCCATTCAGGTGTGCTATTAAAGTTCCCCTCCTCTCTTCCTTTCTGCTCTGCCAGTGGAATAATGTCCAATAATAAGAGGAGCAGGTGACTGCAGCCGAGACAGGAGCCGGGCTCTCAGACAGAAACACTGGTTCCCTGGCAGGACTAGATGAAGATACGCCCCTGTTATTCACCAGAGCACTGTAAGCCACGGAGAGAACCGGGTGGGGGAATGCATAATTGCATTTAAATTACATGAAGGTTGCTTTGACTACCCCCTTGTCTGGCTGCCACTCCCCCCTGCATATCTGCACCCATGTAAAATCAACCCATCCCACCTTCTGCAGCTCCCTTCCCCCCTACGCTCGGTAAGGACGCCCTCTTGTCCGTCCCAAACATGAGCTTTCAAGCAACACAGGACACAGAGAATATGGCTTTAATTAGTGATCAGTAATGAGTGTATGCACTGTGAGGTGGAACATGAACCTGACACTGTGATATATCATGTTTCAAACTGGATGTCCAAGAAGAACAGGTAAGTAAGCCACAGATGGGAAAGTATTTGAAATTTGAAACAAATAAATATATAGAAATTAATTTTAATGAAATTATACTATGATCAGAATAAATGGGCGCAAATAAGACTAAAATAAGGGTGAAGACCAGAGTGCACAACAACTATACTAACAGCAAACAATAGAAATCAAAAACATTAACATGCACATTAGTCTGTTTGTGCAAAGCACTGCATGCAGCACTAAGAACACATCGTACTATGGCCAAGAATTAGTGCCACTTTACAGCAGGCATAGGCCAAAATTAAAAACTCTGTGTTGAAATGAAACATGTTACCTGGAAGACAATAACACCAGGTGATTCAGTGCAGCAGAACACAACCAAACCAGCAGATGCCCACCATGAACAGAGTACAGAGGCCTGACCACGATGGTATTTGTTATCATCACACTTATGTCTGTTCTCATTGTTTTTACTGGATGTGTTGATGCACTGTCCCTCATAAGGTCCTTAACTCCAAAAATATAGTCAGTGTGTTTAAGTTACAGTTATAAAAAGATTAAAAGCTTAAAGTGTAGTCTTTCAGCTTTGATTACTCAGCTTTGACCTTTGAGAAAACGGGTACAAACTATTTTATACACAGTTGCCCATTTTCAGGGGCTCAATTTTGCTAAAGAGCTACAACTATATATCTTTACTTTCACCGTCAGTCTGTTATATGGTTTTAACATCTTAAAGAAGGCACATGTCAACTCTGGTCAACTGGATTGTGCAATATTAGCCATCAGAAAATATACCAGTCCAACAATAAAAAGAAAAATCTCTTCCTATTATTTCTACAATTCATAAACTGACAATAAACACTTTACATTTAGAGTAATACCTAGATTCATAGCATATTTCAGAAATTTATTAAAACTGAACATGAATCCAATATTTCAGATCTTGACTGAATAGACGATGCACTTCTTATCGACTTATAGTCTATCCAGTGAGTTAAGCTGTGGGTTGGTACACAAACCCATTATAGCAACTAAAATCAGGTCATATTATAGCAGCTGTACCAAGCCTAGGACAGACAACATCTTTAAGCCTTCTGCTCTCACCCACACAGTTTTCCCGCTGTAAAGCACAGCAGTCTACCTTCACCCTCTCTGCCTTGTCTTTCTGGGAAGCTCCAGGCCCAGAATAGAGCTCAGAGCTCTACGGTTTACACAAACCACAATACCTCCTGAGCTTGAAAGGGGGGTGGGGGGGGACACAAGCATCTGTTTTTGTTTGCATTTTATTCCAAAACATAAAATTGAATCAATCTTTTAATACTCCGGATTGTATAAACATGGGAGAGGACTGCTTGAATAAATATCAAGAATGAAAATGGATTTCTCGTCGACGACTATTATCTATGTGGTTTATTTATGAATACCACGGCTGGTGCCAAAACAGGGAAGACATAAAAATACAGAGATAATGTGTTTAGCCTTTTTCATTTTCTTCTCTTTTTTTAAGTGAAAGAATAAATATTAGGATTTACATCACATTTACATTTTTATCAAAATCAAGTTGAGTGCCGCGGCGTTTTCATCTGCGGTTGCCAGGACGACTGCGGGAATAACAAAAGCAACACGACACTGACATCTTTAACAGGAAAATCATTAAAACCAACATGAGGGGCCAGAAGATGCTGTCTGTGTCGCAGTCAGTGTGTGACTGATAAACACCACGCCGGATCCATAAATAGACTAATAGCTCGTTCACTGCTACCGCTACAGTGCACTCAGTCAGGGTGGTTAGTGGGTGTTTTTGTGAAAATGAAAGATAATATCCTCTCAATCTCAGAGACCCGTAACAGTGGTATATAATATCAGACACAGGGCGAGATGCAAACATTCACACAAAAAAGCAAAGAGTGCACACACACACCTAAACATATCCCAGGGTCATCCATCGCCGCCACGCAACACCCTCAAATGCTACTACTTCTCCTGCACACATATATTCATAAGGTATTATGCAGAATAACAGTTTTATGGATTTTAAATGGCATTCATTTACGGACACTGCGGCCAGCCATCACATGGAAGGTCTATTTTATCCCCTCTTAATGTAGATCAGTCTTCTTGGGTGAGATGCAGAGGGAGGTCCGGGACATTAGGGGAGTTGGATCTGTCCACAGCCGCTGATTAAACACTGGGGCAGAGTGAAGGAATAGAAAGGGATTGCATCAATTGGGACTGATGCACAAATGCATAATGGAACCATCACTTGAACGCTGTGCTTCCATTAATATCTTCTGAGTGCAAGGATTCCAGACAACAAGAAGCTTTTTCCGTCCATATTTCTTACCTCAGTTTTTTTTTTTTTTCTTTTTACGAGCAGCGCGCTGGTTATTACCATACGCCGCGCAGAGTGAAACAAACTTCACACGGCCGCACTGAGAACCGCGGCAGATCCTCCACAGCCAAGGAGATGACTTTCTATAGTCTGTGCACGCTCCAGTGTGTGTGTATGTATGTGTGTGACAGGTTTATAGGAGTCATTTATCCTGCTCAGCGGGCTAGTGTAGTGCGGAATGGTGGCCTGAGTGCCAGGCGTAGCTTATTGTTGTGTAGCCTTTATGGGCTACATTAAGTACAGCTGAGTGAGAGGGAAACATACAGTACAATACCCTGAGCTCACACATGTCATACACACAGAGATTAAGTACCTCCCTAGGCCCAGGGCAGGCCGACATCCACTCAGCACCAGACCCTGGTCCACTCCCTGCGACTGCAGACATGGGTGAAGTTACAGCATAGGAGTGTGTGAGTGAGTGAGTGTGTATATCAGCAGTGAGACTAGTTACAAAAGTTCAAGGAAACATTCAGCTAGCAACTGAAGAACTGACAAAAGCCTGGTGACTTGAAACAGTTGGAAACTGATGCATCATTCTTACTAATACTTTTCCAGATTACCTGTGAGTGACTTTGCTATAAGACTGGCAGCTCTGGAGTTTTTAAGTTAAGAAAAGTTGAGAGTATCTCATTAAGAAGCCTCTCCTTCCACTCCTCTGATCAGTCTGAGCAATGAAAACATCAAGGATTTTACACCACCACCGCCGGGCCACTCTTTCTTGGATTCCTTTAAACAAATATACGATTATGTGCACACGCATAAACAAAACCGCACGTGTGCACTTGTTTTCTCAGACACACTGGCGCACCGACGAGCGGGTCCAACAGTCAGGCGATTTGAAAAGCAGCTTTATTCCCTCACTTACCCACTTACAACACACACACACCCTCCCCACTTGTACGTCTGCTTTTTTGAAAGCTTCATAAGCGTCGCCTCTTCAACTGTGTTCCACTGTGTAAAAATAGAGGCCATTATATTGCCTAATGCCTACCTGCCAGCCCTCTATGCTCCCTCCTGTACACGAAGGCTTTTACATGATGAGGTGGCTGACATGTTCCACACACACCATCCATTACCATATGTACACTGGATGAGACTCAGCCTGCGCAACTTATACTAATGCATGTTTGGTATGCCCTGTGGGGGTGGGAGATATACGTGCACATACGCACACACACACATATATATACAGATACACAACGCGCTTGAACAAAAAGATGTGCAAACTCTCTCCTGTACAAATATAATGGCAGCATTGTGATGTGCCACTTGTATTAACAGCGGGATGCTTTTAAAGTAAATAAAAACATTATAGCTGGCTCTCTCGGTGAGGCTGGGGCCTGCTTCTCTGAGGCTGTGCATGTGGGTGTGTGTGCGCTTGTGTGTGACTAGAAGAGGGGGGCAATCCTCTGCGCTGGGGCGACGGTTCCTCTCTAATTGCCCCTCTAGGTGCCTGTGTGCTGGAGAGCTGAACTGAGGGTAAACACAGATCTAGAGATGATTAATAGCCAGAGGTCAGGGCGGAGCAAAAACAGGCAGAGAGGCTGAGACCTCACTCCAGTCTTACCTTGGTCATCCGACTCTACACACACCGAAGGCCAAGAAGAAAGTCGTTTTTTTGTTTTTGTTTTTTTCCCCAACAGTAAATCTGTACATGTGTTCACACTCACTCGTAAAAAAAATCCAGGCCGATCTATCCAACTCAAATTCCGGTCAGCAGTGGAGACATTGGAGAAGAGGTCATTCAGAGGTGAGGGTGAAAGGTAAAGTTGAAGGGTGAAGGTGAAGGGTGAGGGTCACAGTGTTGGCCCACAGTAGAAGTCCTTAACAAGCCGTGATCAATACATGACCAGGAAAGCTTGAGTTCCCGTTTCTCCCGACTCCCTATGCAGCTGTAGGTGGTCTTCCAAAGATTTTACAATGTACCATCCTCCCTCTATTACCTGCCCACTTTGTCTTCTCTGTCCCTTGACGAACACACACACACACTGTTCTGGGAGCTACAGTACGTCCCATGCACACGTTTCTATCTGTCGCACCAATCTACTCACACACACATAGAGAGAGAAAGAGCCCATCCACAGCTGAATGGAGTCAGGTTGGGCGGCCCTTCATTTTTCATGCAAACGGTAATTTAGTGAGACTGCCTATTGATTGAGCGCCGCTTGTCTCCCAAACAATGCCACTTCAATCAGCGGCCCGTGGGGGGAGGTGGGCTGTGGGACAGGGAGGAGATGGAGGGGAGGCAGAGGGGAGAGAGGGGAGGGCTGCCGATAGCTGCAGTGACTGATTTAAGAGATGGATAAAAAGCAGATACGTCCCCCGCCCCTGTGCTGATTAATGACAGTGGCCAGAGCAGCCCTGGACTATGCATCATGATTTAACCACCAGCCCCTCATCTAAAGATTAGCGTGCGCACACGCACACATACTGTAAAGGCGCCCACATACACAGTGAGTACTGTACCTCACAGAGAGACGAGACATGGAAGGTGTGAAAGGAGAAAAGGGAAGTGAAGCAGCGAGGTAGAAGTGAAAGGATAAGGTGGGCACAAGGAGATATAAGGCATGACTTTACTCTTTTAGTTTACTCAACATTTTCATAAAACTAAACTCAGTCATAGCCCAGGACGTGCAGGGTCCAAGGTCATGCATGCCCGTGTTTGTTTAATTTGTTTTTTGTCCAATCAAGCATTTGTAACTCGAAGATATTCAGCTTACAGAGAAATAAAGTTTGCGATCTACCGAAGAGATCAGCACCATGTACCACAGAACCTAAGTCTGCCGAACATATTTTACCTCATTACAAATATCAAAAAATAAAAACAAGCAAAAACTTTTAATTAGCAAACATAATAAAACATAATCGCTGTTGTTTTTTAAGAACGGCTATTAAAATCTAGGAAAAAGAAGGAAGGTGAGCTGCAAAAAAAATTAAAAAAATAAACTCTTCTCCACACAGAAGCAATGAGCACAGTCTAACTATTGTTTTCCCTCAGTGGCTGTACCAAGTAGAGGAATCACTGAGACAAAAATTCTGTGATGACCTTTTACGCTGCTCTTACTCTACGAGTCCATTCAGTCTTTGACATTAAGGTGTTAAAGAGGCTGCGAAACTGCTTACAGCGTGTACTACACAGCCCAGCTACACTCCAAACAATCCCCACTCCTTGTCCAGCCAATCACCGCTCCTAGTCTAACCCAACCTGGACAAACCAAACAAAGCACGGCCTAATGTCACAGTGTGCAGCTGCAGAAAAACCAGAGTGGTAAAGCAAAGTTGTGCAAAGGAAAACACCGACGCTGGTCCATTAGTTGTGTTGGAAGCCGAGGGTTGGAGCCCCTCCCTGCGGCTGCTAAAATATTCATCAGACTCCCTGAGAGCATGTCTGCTAATAGTTACACATGGAGCAGGAGAAAGAAGTGAGAAGGAGGAGGAGAGGGGTGGGTGCGAGGCAAGAGGAGGAGAAATTGGGGAGATGAGCGATGCTCCCTGTGTGCATGTCAGCTAATAGTCAAACATGAGGAGCTAGGAGGGAGGGGAAAAAAACAGGAGGAGAAGAAGGAGAGGGAAGTGAGGAGAGAAGGGGTTGTTTAAACAGTCTGTGGCTGAAGTCGCAGGGGATGGACCGCGTAAAAAAGCAAAAGTGAGGGAACGAGAGACAGAAGGAAGAAGGGAGAGAGAGAAAGAGAACAAGAGATAAAGATTTAGAGGGAGTAATCGCTCCTTCTCTTCCTCCCCTGCCATCACTTGGCCCTCCGAGCTGCATTCCAGATTGATTAAAAGCCCCCCTTGTAATTGTCAGATCTTGTAGGAACCATCTCTGTGTTTGAGGAGGAGGGAGGTGGAGGGGAAGGGGGGGTCATCTGTGTGTGCAGGATAGAAGAGAAACCCAATTTCAATCACGTCAACCAGTGTAACAGTAGTCACTTCAATAGCCACCAGTCACTACCACATCAATCAGAACTCCCACTCAAGCAACAATAAAATATATAAATATTGTTGATGTTGTTTTGTCTTTACAAACGGCGGCCCAGGTAGCTGAGCCCGGTCTCGGTCTCCTGCAGAAGGAAAAAAAGGTATACATGCATAAATACACACACGCGCGCACACACACACACACTCACACAGTCATTTCTCCAGTCATTAAAATGAGAAACAGCCGATGGTGTAGGAGCTGTTGAAATACCATTAAGAAATGGAGATAAATGCAGTGGATCCCGGCCTACTATGGCAACCTCACAACAGTAAATCAGACAGTGACGAATATTACACAGATCAG
>JASGAT010387063.1:0-11927 GCA_030220025.1 Chelon auratus
GTTCCCCCACCACAGCGTTACTCCAGTGCTGCCTTTCATCAGCCGTGCTCGGATGTGATAACGAGCAAACACTGTAATCCCACCAATTAACTGACAGCCGCACCTACCCCCACAATTCCTTGCTTTGTTTTTGTGTGAGTTTGATAATTGGGAGTTTGATGGCTTCAAACATCAAATTTTCAGCAAGCGCGAGAGAAGTGCGTAAAAGTGTGTGAAAGTCAGAGAGCTGTTCCGACGCTCAGGATTCTTCACCTTATTGTGAGAAATGGAGCAGTGGCAGACATACAGTGCATGTTCACAACATTTGATAATACAACCCAACTTCATTTGACTGAGGTCCTGACGGAAAAAAAAACAAAAAAAAACAGATGGTCTGTTTCATTTGTCCTATGTATGCACATGAAAGAGTAATGTGTGATTGCATGCCACAATATGTCAGTAAAGGGAAGAAGAAAAATCCCGTTGGCATGGTCCACCCCATCACTGACGTAAACGATACTGGATTTAAAATACTTAATATTAAAGATTTAAAATCCTTAAATCCAGCACGGGGGCATGGATATCAGGATACATTTGCAGAAGTGACTAGAACAGAGGCGTGACAGTCAAAGTAAAGGCTTATTTTTCAAAGAAAAGGTTCACTTTAATGCACCACAATGATCAAATGTATCTGTTCCCATGGTCCCAACAAGTCAAACACATTTGTAAAACGTTAGATGATAAGATAATTTCTCTCTGATAAGAGAAAGAAAAGCCTTCTGTTTTTTGCACCCATTTCAATCGACATAAAACTTCTAAAGCACAATATCTGTGCCTTTATCACTATAACTCGGATTTGTTTTCCCTGACCTTTTAACTGTGCATTATGCTGTTTTATAGGCAGCATTTTCATTTTAAAACTGCTCATTTTGAAGTTGCATGCTTTTCTACTCCACAGCAGCGACAGAATACCCTGTCCTCTGATGATTGATGCACTTTCTTTTTTTATTTGTCCTCTTCTAAGCAATTATTACTTTTAGGCTGTTTACGAGCCTCTGGTCCACCAATTAAGCTTCGTACCCCATTAAACGTCCTCACAGGCTGACATAAGTGCTGTGCTGCGCTGCAACGTGTTCCTCTGTCAATATGCTGCCCGCCTATTACCCCTTCTATAAAATATTAACAGCAGCTCCTGCAGCATTCCAACTCCTGCGAGGTCCACTTAAACATCTATACTATCCTAAACAGACCCAACCAACTTACCACACACTCTGACCTGCCTGCCAAGCTGATGTTGTCCTGTCTGCAACTGTGTCTCAGACAGCCAGCTGTGTGCATCTTTTACATTGTGGCTGAATTATTCATGAGCTGCAGACTGGACATGTTTGTTGCCCCACTTCTGTGTTGGAGGCAGAGAACTGAAAATAGGCTAAATGTCTGGAAATGTCTTACCACAGTAATTACTGTTGCTCGTAAATGGTCAGTGCTCAAACGTAGGTCTTCTTTTTATTGCTTTACGCTCCCATCAAATATTTACATGGGGAAATGGCAATGGAGTGCTGCAATTAAGCAACATATTGTCCTCAAGTGAGTCTCAAGTAAATATTAATTATGCTGCAAGAAAAATGATCCAGTGGCCACTTCATGCACTTTTGTTAACGCCTATTATGGAACCTCTAAGTCTAAAGTCATACTGAAACAAGAGCTGTTTGAGCTGTTCAATTAATTAATTAAGACCTAACTCTGCATAACCACTTTACTCATCATAAACTGAAAACTCTCAGTTTTAAAACACTATTTAGAGAACTCTGTAATTACAGTCTTATCTTGATGTTGCATCAAAATAGCATTATATCAGCGCTATTCGACTCATTTCGACATATCAGCGACTAGCTTAAAGACTGATTGTCCCTGAAATATTTTGATTATTATCTCCCACCTGTCTTAAATGACTTGAAACTTAACTTGGTCTCTCAATTGTTTTTTCTGGTTTTGGCTTTGACCTGGTCTTATCTGTAATTACTCAAGACTTAACCTGTACTGATACACAAGCGTTTGAGACTTAGCTTGAAACGTGGCCCAATATAAGTGACTTCTGCTTGGGTAGTGGGTCTAACTCCCACTTGTGTTCTGTTATAGAGAGATAAATACTCTAAACAATTTATTTGCCATCATTTGTGGAGGAATGGGTATTTTATGGAGTACCTTATAGGTTTAGTTTATTTATTTATTTATTTTTAGTTTATTTTAGTTTATTTCTCTCAGGGACCATGTACAAAATGCATTAATCACTTAAAGAGGGAGAAGATACACTCCAGATTTGGCAAATCGCTAATTTCCATATGCAGTCATAGGTGTTGCACAGACTAGTTGACTAGTCGGTGAGTAGACTTAATCCTCTTGAAATGAATTAACAACTTCACCAAACGTCCTGAGGCTGCAAAACAACCATTTGCAGGAGATTTTCATTGTGAAAGTTCTTAGACCTTTAGCTGCAGCACACGGAGAAGGCTTCAGAGAAATACCGCATATTTTTGAACTGGGCTTCACTGTCCCATCTTACAACAAGCGGTGGAGTACTGTTAAATGCTAATGATGGTGCTGATTTGCAGCCTGTTTTTATACAGGCTATACATATATGCAGCGCACAGTACAGGTCAAGAATATAGATTTCATTGTTGCACAGCATCACTTTCTACTGTGCTTTTATTAGTGATGTCTTCAAATTCGCTTTGCAACCCATAGTAACTTGTACACACGCTGTGACCGTCTTCTGGAAGAAAAGTCTGTCTAATGTTACAATGAATAAAATACAAAATAGCCGGGCTGTAGCCCTGCTTTTTAAACACTCTTATAGTGGGAGACCCAGGTTAACAAATACGCACATGGAAAAATGTTACTAACAGCTTATTACGTTAACATTGCAGGTATTTTTAAGTATCTTAACTTCAAAAATAACAAATGTGCATAAAACAGAGTTAATGTATTCCTTTCTGGGGAAAATTCTGAAACAAAAGAGAAAACAACAAATGAAATACAGGCAGTACTTCAAGCAACTACCTCAGTATTTACTTATTGGGGAAGGTGTCTAACTTTAACAGTAAACCGACTATACTGGTGTAACTATTTTAATTTAACATGCTGCTGACATATCAGTAATACTGAGTGTCAAAATAAAAGTCTGCAGTTCATACCATACAGGATACTTCCAGATGACCTGTTTGTAATATAGCTACTACTACTACTACTACTACTGCAACTACTACTACAATGACTTGAGACTCGACATGGACTCTTCTCTAATTATTAAAGACTTGAATTATTTGTGGTGATCTGAAACTTGCCTTGAAATGGTCAAACTTGTCAAAATCAATTCAGTTCAACTTGATGTTATTCATTCGTTCATGCATTCATTCATCTTCTGTAACCGCTTGTCCTGTGAAGGGTCACGGGATCTGCTGGAGCCTATCCCAGCTGTCATCGGGCGAGAGGCGGGACACACCCTGGACAGGTCAGCAGTCGATCACAGGGAGACAGACAACCATTCACACTCACACCTACGGCCAATTTAGAATCACCACTGAAGCTAATGAGCATGTCTCCAGGCAGACACAGGGAGAACATGCAAACCACTTAATGTAACCTTTTTTGGATATACTTAATGTTATTCATATAGTAAAACTCAAATAAAATTNGCTTTACAGAACCCAGACCCTGACAATTCAGACCTCAGAACTGATGTGGTCTTGTCTCAAAGGGTTTTGAGACTTTTTTTTTTCTTTTTCTTTTTTTTAAATGAGACTTGACTTAGATGAAAACTTTTTTCTTAAGACTTAGAACTGGTTTGATTCATATAACTTGATTACAGCCTGTCTAGAAAGATTTGGGACTTGACATGTATTTGCTTCTGATTGCTTGAAAACTGACTTTGACTTATTTCTAATAACTTGAGACTGGTTCTGACCTGCCTGTCATAGGAATGCTCACCACCTGCAGATTATGTATTGTTCCACCAACTCCTTTAATTTGGGATAATGTTTGAAAGAATGACAGGACCAGGACAAGGCACTGGGAGACGGCTCACACATCAAGGCTGCTAGGGACAAGCTCACAAAATGCTGTCGGTCTGGTGGCTCAAAGCACACTAAATGAGTGATCACACCCCGGTTTGGGACTGAGTGATTCTGTTTTTTTGATGGGCGTAATGAAAGGGGGATATGTAAATGTTCCAGACCACCACACTGCGCTTGAGCTGGAATCAAACACACAAAACAACAGAGGGAAGCAGCAAGAACTGTTGTTGTTTTTGTAAAGGATGTTGCCAGGAACTCCCCTTCTCCCCACAGACAAAATGTCTGTGCTGTCTGCCAGAGCTGTGCCTCGTCTTAATTCACTTAATCAAAACTCTCTTTAAGTCCTCAGCTGATAGTCGGAAAAACAGGGATTGGAGGGCTGTATCCGGGCTTTGTGGATAAACTGTGCACACATTTTCCAATTTCTGATAAAAGGAATTATTGTAAAATGTATTTTTCTTCCATTATTGGTACCTTTGTTTGCAAGACAATGCAAAGTAATATCCTACAAATATTGGTCCTGGCAAAATAATTTCAGAAAATAGTATAATCCTCCTTATACCTTTGCTAAAGAAAAAAAAGAGGAAATATTATCCATTATATTCCTATTGCAGACACTGTGTGCTAATCCTCTCTCTTGTACAGTCTGTGTACATCATAGTTGAATGGTATCGTCCTGGCCTTAAGCCCAGGAAGTCAGTGGCTCATCTCCATCCTCCTCAGAGACAAAACACACACGCACACACACACACATCCTCCTGCACTTCCACTGACATGCAGTCACAGCTCACTTGTGCTCCCTCTGCACCCTCCCTTCGCGTCAGGCTACACACATTGTCAATCAGTTACACTCACATGCAAGCACACATTAATCCGCACAAAAATCAAAAACTTCAACTCCCTCCATGTGAACACCATCCCATCTGAACCCCATGCGGCGTGGCTTTGAATAGGACCTGGGTTTATTGTCAGTCACTACTGCAAGCGGGGCCTGGCACCTCTTCTGTCTCTGCTGTCACAGAGGCTGATGTCCTGGGTCAGTGCCACCATAAACCCAGCCCTTGCCTCACCTCCCTCCTCTTCCCTATTCCTCTTCTACCATTTTTCTTTGTTCCCCCCATTCCTCCTTTCCTGTGTATCCCATTCTTCTACTGTCTCCTTGTCCATCTCGCACGGGGCACTGAATGAGTCTGCCTGGAAGATTTGGCTTCCTATATGCATGCATAATCGTGTGCGCACGAGTGAAAGGAGAAATCCAAAATTCTCTGTGAACAGGTTCTGTCAGCAGTAAGGAGATGAGACAGGCTAAGAGAGAAAGACGCGAGAAAGGAAGCAGAACGCTCCGAGGGGGGGCAAACAGAAGTGGATGGCGAGGAAGAAGCAATGAAGAAAGTCGTTTTTAGGCCCTGACCTGAGGCTTGATTCTTGTTCTCTCTGACGTTACCAGTATATTGTTGTCATGGGAACATAGCTCACTGGTAATTCCACCTAATTCTCCAATCTCCCTGAGTCCAACAAAACTGCCAGACAGACCAGTGGGAGGAAGGGGGGACGAGGGGAAAGAGTTGAGTGTAATGTCAGTGTTCTGCGCAGCCCAACCACCCCAGCCCAGACCAGCACATCAAGGCACCACACACTTCACTGCGCTACGCTGTTCAGGAAAGCATGACAAAACAAGACAGCACATGACAGGGAACTGTACAACACAATCACTGAGCACTGTTCTCAAAACCACAATTATTAACAGAGGTAATTACCGAGGTGGTAGTTAGTAGTGTCACCACAGCGACTGGTGCAGACGGCTGGTGATGTCTGGACACACAAATCCAATCTGATCATTTTTAAACAACAGTGCACACATGCCATGTAGACAGCACAAGGTCTGACTTGAGAATCCATAAAGAAATGTCCATCGCGCTCTTGGAAAAGTTTGACTCTCCTGTTGAAAGCCTTGACATGAGGCCCATCCGACACCTTTGGGATGAACTGAAACGTCAACTGGGCCAGGCCTTATTCTCTAGCAGCTATACCTGACCTCACTAATGTTGTCGTGTCTAAATGGAAGCAAATCCCCGCATGGTCCCAAAATCCTGTGAGGAAACTCCAGAATAGGCTTCAAAGGCTGTTGAAGCAGCACATCAACAGTCACACCTGAAAAAAAATAAAATAAAATTTAGGACACACTGACTTGTCACTAACCAAAACAAAGACCCAGACTCTGCAGACTAAGAACAGCACTTCTAAGATACTAGGGTAGATGTGGCGTTTCTCATAACATATCTGTCAGGCGAGCGACACAGCATCGGTAACACAACAGAAAAAAAATGTAGCAGTGGACTGCTTGAACCAGCTTCAGGCTTTGCTTCGTCAGACGAGTGGTGCTGGGTACATCTGGTTGAAATTCTCTTTTGCAAAAGCAGTTGGTGATCAGATGCGTATCTTAACCGGCACAAGAAGGCTCAACAAATGAAAGATGTGCATTATAGAGAAAGCACAAACAGCATTAATAGAAAATTGACTGATAGGAATAATGCCATCCTGGAATTAGTGATATTGAAAAGTACAATGTAATCCATCTAGGATGCATGCTAAGGGGAAACAACAGAGCAGAACTGTATAGTCCTTATGGTATTTTAGGGATAATACAGCATTCAGTCTTTGAATAAATATGGGCTAAATTCCCCAATTTTCTTCCTATTTTTGCAAATGACATTTTGCCCAATGCTATAATCACAGATAAGTGTTTTGGTGCAAGCAAGAGGGGAGCCCACAGGCTAATCCAGCTAAGTTATGCACTTCAGGTCTCTTTTTCAGGGCCAGGCAGTCACCCAGTCATTCAACCAGCCAGTTGGCCAACCAACCAACCAACCAGCCAGCCGGCCGCCCGGCCCGGAGTGTCCCTGGTGCCACTTAAGAATCATGGGAAAAGAATGTTCTCAGCTCTTTTCTGTCCCGATTATATCAGATGTGGAGGAAATGGAGGGACTCTGGGTGGATGCCAGCCCTGCAGCGCCCTGGGGAGAGAAGGAGGAGGAGGAGGAGGAGGAGGAGGAGGAGGTGGCAGGCAGTAGGGTACTGAGCAAGGGGAAAGGGGGTTGATGAGAGGGAGAGGAAGAGTAGGAGATGGGTACAATGTGTGGAGGAGTGGAACAAGGAGGAAGGGAGGGACTGAGAGAAGGCCACAGGGGTGCTGAGGACCTCCGGGGACTGGAAGGGTGGATGGGTCGCAGTGTGATTCATCAAGACCAGCGAGAGGCCAGATCTCTGGGCCTTGGAGATGAAGAGAATGTATGTGGAGGGCTGTGGCCCAGAGAGGGACAGATGGTAAATGACAGGACTTTTTTTTTTTTTTTTTTTCTTTTAGGCTAGGGACATGTTGCCCTTCTCAAGACAGCCACGTCCATAACATCCTGCCCAGAAAGAAAAAAAAGAAAGCTCAAGAGGGAGAGGTTGGTGCAAAAAGCTAATGGAAGACATGACTATTCACACAATCTATGATAAGAAATTATCAGTGGTAACCATGCCAACAATCTCAAGCATGTTTTCTTTTGTAAATACACTATTTTTGGCATAAAGACACTTTGGCCAAAAATATGCAGCACAGCCGCACTATTAGACATGGCGTTTTGAGATGTGTTGAGTCATGTCAACATAGAAAATGAATACTACAAAAAATACACTATACTTCCATGTTATAAAGAGCTGAATGGTTCTTTTTGTAAAATGATTCCTGTTCTCTGGTAAGGCATTACAGGGCAACACTAATTAATTATGAGCAATGTGAGTGTTGAGTATTGTTGCTATTGTGCTCATATACATGAAAGGACAGCCAATGACCAAAGTTAATTTTGATTTGCCCCATGTCCCACTTTCAGTTGGTCCCCCTCATTGGCCCAGAATTAATTACTGCTGATGAAACTTGCACAGATATTCATTGTTCTCAAAGATGAACCATGCTCACTTTTTTCTTTTTGCTCCCCTATGTTGCCATGAAAGTTGGTACAGACATTCACTTACCCCTCTGGGGTGAATTGTTATTACTTTGGCGATTCCTTGACTTTTCCGTTTATCTAATAATTTGGTTTAAGATCAAACAGCTGCAGAACTAATGACATTCACATTTTCCTTAGTATTAAAGTTATTTTACACAGAAACATGCAAGGCCCAGGGTGCCCACAATTCCCAGGGTCACTCCATAACATTTGGGTCTGCATAATCTGATTATTCAGAAATGTTGGTTTCTGGTTGCCTGGGGAAATAATTAAGCTTCCATATACAGTGGGGTCAATAGGAGTCCAACAACCAAGTTTTTCCACTGGCCCCATGGGAGTTTCATTTGGGCATACTTAACGGCATGCATCAATGGAGCTTGGGGAGTTTAAAAACTTGGTAAATTCAATGTATACAAGATAGATAGAGACTACAGTCGCTTAGGTTAAGATTAGTTAAGATTTCTGTGTTAGGAAATGTAGCAGTGATTCATCAAACCTTTGGTCGTACACAGAATTCCTGCAGCATAGAACAAAAGTCGTGATAGTGCTGCCGAGTGTGACTTTGAGAAGTGGGATGAAGTCAGCACGACCAACTGCATTTAACACCAATAAAACACACAAAAGAGACTCTGCTTGTTTGAATAGAACGTGTCCTGGATCCTTGTGGAGTGGACTGAGTGGGTGGTTCACAGAGGAACAGACTGTGAATGTGACAGCCTGTTGTTCCTCCAACTTGTGTGTCGATGTACCGTGCTCGAATTTTGACACTATCGGGATTGTCTGTGCTCACATTAATTATGAATCACATATGGGTAAATTCAGTGCAGGAAATGAAAGGTGAAAGTGGAAAGTAAGAAAAAAGTATTCATAAAGGCAGAGAAGTACTAGGGAAATATTAAAATGTGAGTGAACATATTATTTAAGTTAATCACAGTATACAACATTAGGTTTATCATGACATACAGTAGATGTGGACATTCATTGCACTCAGGTGGACGCACCCTGCTGAGCTTCTAAACTACTTTCCCTGTACAGGGTCAACTTGGGGCCACTGGTTTGAACCCAGCATGCAACGAGTGACTGGCAGAACACATGTTGGCGAGGTCACTGAACTGCCCTTTAAACCGCAGTTTGTCTCGCCAGCTGGAAATGATCAACAGCATATCAGAATATACGGATATACTGGCGCAAGTGACACTTACTTACTGTAGTTACTTGCTAAAAAAACGTGCTACTTAACTGCTGCTCGGGCACTTAACTTCATTAGACAGAAGCTATGTCTGTGAGAGTCAGAGTAAATGCAGACCATACGCATACCGGGGGATTCTGAATGCCTATCAGGTTTCTCTGATACACATCTATGTGCATTGAGAGAACCTAATCCTGTATCTGATATGGTGTTCTGTAATGGCTTGTACCTGTAGTTTATTCAGTAGGATAAAGGCCATTATGAGAGGCTCACTTAGCCACTTAAGCACTCACTTACGGCCATCAATACATGTTGTAAAGAAAATTAAAAATAAATGTAAAGAATTTATGAAAAAAAAAGGATGCTGCTACCTTTTTTCATTGTATCTGGGTGGCCTGTTAAGCATATGTTTCACTGCAGCACTTTGGTTTTTCAGTTTTATACTGGATTGAATTTTGGGACAACACCCAGCTTTGACTGTGACACTAGATTAATAAAATTCATCAATTTATCCAGTCTACAGTAGCTACCTACAAATATTTTAAAAAGTGAAGATAGCAAGGTAACCAGTGAATCTGCAGACGACTACCGCTGACTAATAATAATAATAAAAAAGGACTTACTTTAACTGCTGGCAAGCTGGCAAGCAGAAGTTGCACTGCACAGTAAAGTTGCATTCTCCCTTCTCTTTTTTTTTAATATGAAGAGCTGGCTCTGTTGTCCCGGCCCCCGGCCCCAGCTCCAGCTCCAGCTCCGACTTCATTATCTTGACTAATCATGCAAATAGCTCAACTGTTTAACGTCGTCTTTGGTTGCATGTTATACACTGGGGCTTCCGGGAGACGCGCAGAGCTGTCATAATTTATTTAGGGAGTGAATAAACATGTTAATCATAAAAGTACGGTGATGTGATCCATTGATTTCAACAATGTAACTGTATTGTAATTACCAAATACGTAAGGTACCACTGTTGTCATTGAGTGATCCTCTCTTCCAGTTGGATCTGCTGTCTCCTTATAAAAACCTCCACCGAGGCGGTCCTCCCCGAATCGCTGCGGCTCCCAGACACGGGTTCAGCAGCTCATCAACTCTCCGGGGTGGAGTGATGCAGGCACAGCTGTAAAAGTGTGCTTTGGAAGCAGGCAGATGTGAGAGGCGACCTCTTGTAGTTCTGGTTCAGCTGTTTTCGAGTGGGAGGATAAAAGTGGCAAAAAGCTCGCGGCCCAGAGAATTAGACAAAGGAAAGGCGGCATGGTTGCCCGGTTAATATGTGACTGCACCCTGTGATCATCGTAGACCCTGTTGTTAAATGTGTTCAATGTATGTGTATGTATACCTGTCACTGCTGATGTCGTGTGCATGTGTGTGTGTTTGCAGAGGCTGGGGAGGAGATTTGTGATTATCATTAGCGGCTAATTGAGGAGATATCACAGCTGTGCAAATTACACCTGACCTTCGTGTTCACGTACACACGAGGCCTCTAGCACTACTTTATGTGTGCACGTGCGTGTGTGAGTGTGTGCTTGAGCGTGCATGGGCGTGTGAGGTGATGTTTTCCACTGTGACAGTGTGTGCGCTCCAGAAATGACTCACGTTGTGGGAACCTTAATCTGTTTTACACAGTCACGGTATGGGTACGTGTGTTCCTTATGGGGACAAAAAGCAAGCCTCTGCAACACAAATCATTCATTGTTAAGATAAAGACACGTTTTAGAGTGAGGGTAATAAGAGGCCAGGAGATGCATTATGTCAGTGGGTTGTCCTCACAAAGACAGAAACATGAGTTGTGCGTGTGTGTGCGCGAGGGTAGCAGAGTCGGTAATGTAAGCTAAAAATTGTGCTGTCCTGCACACTTTAGAAAATATCAAAACCCACTACGTGAAACAAACAGAAAAGTGTGATCATGTTCTTCTCGAAATGAATCACTCAGCTCTGTGGCTGAATGATTCACTCGTTTTATTGTTGTTGTCGCAGCAGTTTCACAACTGACTAAAAGTTTTCTTTCAGTCCATGACTGCATGACATCTCCCCTAAAGAGTATGTTACCCAGAGAAATGGTGAGTAATGAATTAAAAACAAAAACAAAAAAACACCTATAATAAAAAGAAAATAGGTTAATGTATTCATTAACTCTGCTTTATTAGCTGGTGCAGGTAAACTCTGATTAGCAGGTACTGATTAAAGCTAACACGATATGTCTGACTCCATTTCCCTCAAAGTAACATTGTTTTTGTTAATGTGACCAAAATGACTCCAATTACCATGTGCCAGGGAAAAAGTTGATGCTGGAAGTTTAATGATGTACTGACCGCTCACAAAGCTAGCAAGCGGCTGCAGCTGCCAAGCACACGGGTAACATATTAGCTCACTGGGAATATATTAGCCCTTGCTTGTCGAATTAGGAACCCAGCTAAGACTCACCTCAGTTTACCTTGTAATTATTCCCGGAAGCATTTAAAGAGACATTTATTATTGGAGACTATTACTGATTTTGACTGATTATTATATCATTATAAGTACAGCACATAAAAGAAATGTCATTGCGCATCTGTTGCTCTTGAACCAGAAAGCTATTAGAAAGGCTATGACTATAACCTTAAGCCTCTGTGGATCATCCCACAGATACTTGATCAGTTTGCCATCTAGTGAATTTGGAGGCCAGGTCAACACCTTGTGCTGTTCTTCATGTTTTTT